>WOGO01006337.1:0-11816 GCA_015342085.1 Leptinotarsa defecta
ATGAGGCAACATTGTGAAATCAATTTCAAGACGATTTAGACGCAGGTACCTAGGAAAGATATGTATGATATTAATGAGGACAACATTCTATATAGATTTAGTTAATTCTTTCTCTTGAATATGATCGCTTGGTGATCGAAACACGAGTCGAGTTGTTAAAAATAACGGGTTGGTGTTGGGATATAACTCCAGTAATATTATTAGGTACATAAATTCTTTCGCAGTATCGTCCACTCATTAAGAGAACTCTTTGGGAACTCATCGATGATGAGGATGAATATTATTTCGAATGAACATAATTCAAAAAAACCAATAGACTTGAAATCAAGGAAGCAGTATCATACTCACAGTTTTAGTTTTTAGCAAATAGCAGCAACGCCGCGCCGTTATAATACTCTGCTTTTTCTGGATCCAGAAAGTTTGAATATAGTTTTTAATAGACAAGTGAAGTAAAAAAAAACCTCACCGCTGAAAAAATTATTTGGGGTACTTATAGTGGGTGAATTTTGTAACCAAAATTGCCCGAAATGCGCGTGAAGCCTGAAGATGACAGTTGTTATACATATGGAAGTGATACGACTGAAAGCTGGTTGGCTAGGAGCCTGAAAGAGAATGTCAGAAACAATATTTTTTCAATATTTGAATTGAAATTTCAAATTGAAAGAGTCACATGTCTGTCGGGTCTACTCTAGGAAAAATACAAATTGATCATGAGAAGTTGAGCTATGATTTGGTAACAGTTTCATTTATTTCAACAATTATTGGAAATGAACAAAATATAATGAGGCTGAGTAACAATAATGTCAGAAATTTTTAGCGAACCAGCTTTCTGAAAAATTAGTAGTAATATAAAAAACAAGTGGTTAAAAATCATACAGTCAACATGGAAACATACACAGCTTCTGTGACAATACCTAAATCAATATTATTGTTGGGAGGTGGACACAGTCGGTTGTTGTTCCTTATCGATAACCGTCTGTTTATTGTTGGCATTGAGTATACCTCCGCTATCCCTACAGAAAACGATCCAATGAAATGTGTTAAATTCAAGAAACTCGCTTGTGCGGTTTCAATCCTCTGTGTATAGTATTATTTCAAAAATCCCGACATATACAGGCTGTTGAATCCAAGAATTTTGAATGTAATCATTAGATGGCAGAAGATTATTTGAGAAGATGTGAACTTTCACGGCCGGAGATAACTGTGTTAGAGTTATTTTCCGAGTTTTTTGGCTGTGGTCTGCAAGCTTTGATGCCTGACGTTCCGTCTCTTACTGAGGTAGATATTATCAAAGCGTTTAGTGATATGGGTTCCCACACGTTTTTTCGTGGTTCCAATGTAGACCGACTCGCAGCTACAAGAAATCCGGTATACCACAGATGTTGCTAAAGAATCTCTAAGATCCTCTCTGACCTCAGACTCTGTGCGATAGTTTCTGTTGATCTAAATATTTGTCTCATGTCGTATTTCTTCAAGATATCACTTGTAGCTGTGGATCGGTTCAGATTGGTACCACATAAGAAAGTGTAGGTATCCGTTTCTCTGAACACAAGAGGAATCATCGACTTAAACAAACCGACAAATCAGCTGAGGCTGAAGATGCTCTCAGTAAAGAAGGCACTCACATTATCCCATTAGAAAATACAGTAATACTTGATAAAACTCGAAATTAACATCCAAGAGTATATAGGTGAATAGGGAGGCAATAGAAATTCAAAAACACAAAGATAATTTCAAAAGAATAAAAAGGCAATGAAAATTAAGTGTCCTCAATTATATACGGGTCGACTAATTAGGAGAAACCAAGCCACGTCCACTGATGAATAATATGAAACTAGAGTCAAATACGTACGTATTTTACGTACTACCGTAAACCGTCATTTAAACTACGTCCAACAGCAAGTCTCCGCTCCTCTGAGCAGACATCCAGGTCAAATCCCCCTTGACTCAAACTTTCCCGTAAGATCCTTCTTCAGCGAGAGAGACATCCTCCAAGCCATCAACCGTGGTAGATATACCGCCCCTGACCCTGACTCAATGAAACGCCGAATCCTGAAAAATCCTCCCGACCCCGCCCTGATACACCTCAAACACGTCTTAGACGCATGTTTAAAACATGCATACTTCTCATCGGCCTGGAAACAGGCAAATACTATCTTGATCCCCAAACGTCGAAAATACCTTACCAAACACGACTCCTATAGACCCACCTCTCTCCGTAATGACCTCGAAAATCTTCTAGAAAGACTAATCACTAACAGATTGAATAACTTCATTCATGACAACAACATCATCCCTCCCCACCAACATGGCTTCGAACCCGAACACTCCATCCAAAACGCACTTGTCGAAGTAAATGCCCAAAACATTAATTTTTACTTCTAGACATCGAAAAAGCATTCGATAAGGTATGGCAGCGGGCTTGATTTGGAAACGTATTTAATTTTACCAACCGACAAATTCGCGCCAAAGTCTGCGAAGCCCTCTCCTCCTACCCTCGATCCCGGGGTCCCCAGGGCGCAGTCCTAGCACCCTCTCTATTTCTAATCTTTGTACACGACTCTTCCTCCACTCAAAAAATCCAACAATACGCAGATGACACAATACTTTACTTCTTCGCCACCAGCATCCATATCCTACAAACACAAACCACTTTGAGCACTGGTGCAACAAGTGGCGCATCAAAATAAACCCCCTCAAAATCCAAACCATCTATCCTATTTAGACACCATAATACCACTCCCCGCCCCAAACAGAATGCTAACAACTTGAACCTCAGACTGTTAGGAGAGAACCTCCACCTCCAAGACTCGGTGTTCTACTTGGGGGTTACTTTCACGAGTACCCTCAACTGGGAGACCGATCTTATAGAAACCCTGAACAAAGCCAAGAAAAGGGCTAATCCCCTAAAAGCACTTAGAGGCAAGATTGGTATATGAGACAGTGAGACTCTCTTGCACACTTACAAAATGTTAATAAGACTGATCGTGGACCACCTTCTCTCAGAAACAAATCCTCCGAATATCAAAAACCGAGAGAAGAATTCCCCCAAGACTTATATAACTGAATAGATATTACTCCAATCAGCTTGAGATTTCAGGAACTCCAAAGCCGATACGCATCGAGAACCATGAGGAACCACAACACCACGGCTATCAGCAACCTGACCACCCCCTGGAGGCCCCGTGGAGGCGCCAAAAGGATACCAGGAAAAAAGCTCTTGTTTCTCCCAGCCAGGCTCCTGACGTTAGTGGAAGATCCTACGGAGCAGATCCGGAACATCCTAGAGGGATATCCATTGGATATCAGATGGGACAGTACACGGCCTGGAACACCCTGAAGACTCAACCATACCACCCCTGGCTTAACACAAACCAATACTCCTCGAACAACGACCACAGCTTTGTACCAGGACACCATAACAAAACAAAGGAAAAACACATGAACACTAACATAGAGAAGATTAAAAAATATTACTGGAGTTCTTTCTCAACACCGAATCGTTATTTTTAACACTTCAACATGTGTTTCGATCACCAAGTGATCATCTTCAAGAGGAAGATTAATCTTCCTCTTGATGATTCAAGATTGATCTTCCTCTTGAAGATTCAAGAGGAAGATTGATCTTTCTCTTGAAGATGATCACTTGGTGATCGAAAGAACTTCAGTAATATTCATTACTACACCGAAGGTTCCAAACAGTGCATCATAAATAGATAAGATTAAATAACTGTAACCCTGACGAAGCACAAGCCTATAGTAGGGCCCCAACTTATACATGAATGTACATTGTAAATCACTAACACAACCCCAAAAATCAATAAGCACTTGATCAGCAGCGAACAATGTTGTTGATGCGGTCAAAACAATGGGGACAACAACTCAAGCACCAACTCGGGCAGTGGGAGCGTTACCACATCGCCTTTGATATTGTCTACCGCAGTAGTAGAAAAAACGTCATGCAAAAAAACCACGGTCAAAAAAAACCCAAAAAATAGCTTTCACACTATTTGAGAAGTTGATAAAGTAAAGAAAATAAATTCATCTTGTTTTGCTTCTGAGCATGCGATTTTATCTTGTTTTCGTATTTCTAGTCAAACTTTTTGTTTATCATCAAATGGAAAAAAAGATCTTCTGGATGGGTATTCAAGAATTTTGAATAATTTTTTGTGTTACCGTTTTTCAGTATTGTACATTGGAGTAGGTAAAGTGATTAATGAAATTGAAATATTTCATTATTCTAAATTTCCTGGCAGTGCAATTTTTTCTTGCTGATGTATTGACATTATACTCTAGGCAGCTTGTGTCAAAAAAGGGCAGTTTGCGGGAAGTTTTGCAAGAGTTTTGAAATTTGGTTCTATATGGTATTTTGGGCTACTGAACTCGAATCTGAGGTTTGCCAACAAAATTTTTCACGGGAAATATGTTTTTTTTGCAAAAATTATGAAAAAAATCGACTTTGTTTTGATTTATTGCGAATAACTCGAAAACTACATATTTTGTGTAGAAAGATCACCCATACAGAAAGGAAGAAGATAAAATTTCCTACATTTTATGTTATTGAATTTTTTTTCTACGGTCAACCATTGAGGCATGGGAGAGCGCTAAAAGTGAGGGAAAACCCTCAAAAACCCAAAAATTGGGATTTTCGGCGATTTGACATGGGAATGCAACATTGAAGGAATGACTGAGTCAAACCGCTAGCAGTCATAAGCAGTGCGAGCTGCACATAGCCATGCTTTCGTCGGTATTCGCATATGCTAGATTGCAGTACAAACAGGCAAAAGAAGATGCTGACACCCTTATTGTCACCACAGCACTGTCATTGGCTCCTTCTAACGAGACAGTGGACTTTTTGATTGGACTCACCCAGGCCAACAACGTTTTCTTTCTGAAACCTGGAAAGGAGGCAGCTTTGTATTCTCCGCTAGAAGCGTGCGCATCCCCATTCAAAACCACATTCTCTTTTTATACGCGATGAGCGGGTGTGATACGACGTCTGCCCTCTTCAGGCAAGGAAAGATGAAATTTTCAAATACGCTTTTGAAGAACCCCAGCCTAGGAAACGTGATCCACATCTTCAAAAACCCCAACGCCTCCGAAGAAGCAGTAATCGCCACAGGAGAACGTTTTCTGGTTTCCCGGTATAGTTACACAGGGAAAAGCACACCCACCCTCAACCACCTGCGGTACATCTCCTTCACGCTCAGCTGAAACATAGCAGCTTTATCACCTAGTGCTGCTGCAGCGAAGGAGCACTCTCTCAGGGTCTACCACCAGGTAGCACTAGCTTGGTGTGGAAAAAGACCCTGAGGAGTGGAGTTGGAAAAAAGCCATCTCAGGCTTAGAGCCAGTGATCACGCTTGCTCCCCAGCTCCCCCTGCGCTTCTAAAGCTGATTTCGTGCAAGTGCACCACAAATTGCCAGCGAAATTGTGGGTGCAGGAAGGCAGGTCTATCCTGCTCCTCCTTATGCGTAAATTGTGAGGGCACCTGCAATAACATTGAAACGGTGCAAGAGGAGGAGCAGGACGAGGAGGAAGCCGAGGCTGAGATGGACAATTTGTTGGCGTTGGACATTCCACAAGGAGAAAACTCAAAAGGTAAATGCTTGCAATATCTTAATACTACTCAATCCGTTATTGAAATTTAACTCCCTCCACTGATTCTATGCTTTTATTTTTTCTTTCACAGATGAATATGATCCAGATCCTAATGAACGGCCCTCGAAAAAATTGAAACCGTAGGAAAATCGAAGGTACAATAATTTGAGGATTGCAGAGAAACACTATTTTGACAGTCACAACTTTCTAAACTTTCTAGAGTTCTCACAGTCCTCACTTATATCGTTCTACCGTGGCTCAACGATTGACCGTAGAAAAAATATTTCCAACATCAAACGTAGGAAATTGTATTCTCTATATTTTTGTATAGGTGACCTTTCTACACTAATTGTGTAATTATAGAGTTATTCGCAAAAAACCGAAACTAAGTCGAACTTTTTCACAATTTTTGCAAAAAAAAACATATTTCCCGTGAAAAATTTTGTTGGCGAATCTCCGATTCATGTTCAGCAACCTTGAATACTATTTAGAATCAATTTTAAAAACTCTTGCAAACATGTCCGCAAAACAAACAAGCTGCCTGGATTATAAGGACTGTGAATAAAAATATTATGAACAGACATCTTATTTTGCAAAAAAAACATTGTATGAACTTAAGCTCTTTAAGATTAGCTACACAAGTCAACAACAAAGGCATCTTGATGCCTATGAGAGTGTAGAAATGAGTAAGATAATAATATTATGAATAACGTTGGTGGACCAATACCTGATAGTATACTATATAGCTTGTTGAAATAATCATCAGATGTACCCGACTATTACATATGGAAACATTGTAAAATCAATTTAAGACTAGTAGATAAGGCAATATTGTGAAATTAATTTCAGACACCCGAGACGCAGGTACCTGAACAGGGTATCTATGGTATAAATAAGGATAATATTGAACGTATTCTCAGTTTGATCTTCCTCTTGAAGATGATCACTTGATGATCGAAACACGTGTCGAGGTGTTGAAATAGTAATATTCATTACTACACGAAAGGTTCCAAACTGTGCATCACAAGAACATTTTTGATGATTATTAGTGATTTCCCGAATGCCCCTGATACCTCACTCTATCTCTTGATGCAACTTCTAGTATTTCAGGAGGTGACATATACCTTGGTTAGTTTATAACTCGCTCAGAATATATAATACAATGTGTCGTTACAAATGTTAGTATTAGTAGAATTGTGAAGTATTATTTTTACACTACCCTGTAGAACACATCAAGTTTGAATGTCACAAAATTCAAATACCTGACATAATGAGCAGTAGCTCCAACTTGTTTCTGCGGTTTCAGATGATTTTTCATTTTGTTAAAAGGCTATCATGAATTGTCCTGTTTGTAGGTTCAAAGTCCATGATGTTTTTGGTTAATTTGGAAAATTTTTCTAAACTCTTTTCATTGTCTCCGTTTCTCTTGAGAAAAACTTTTTCGCAGAAAACTCTCAATTTTCCCCTGAACAGCTATGAATTGTTGAGAAAATATCGACGAAGCACCGTACCCCGACATCACGCAATCCCCAAATAAACGAAACCTGACCCCCATATATCAGATATCTTTTCTCCACCTTTCCGAGGAGTGCCTGTTATCGATCCAGAGCGGTCGATTGCTCTTGGCTCCGGTACAATCCAATTACTCAAGGGTGTTGTAAACGAACTACTCGAAACTGAACAATATTTATTTTTTAGCTCCAACGATTCGACTCGAGTGGGTGTTAAATCGCTTGATAAATTCTTAATGCTTTGAGTGAGACGTGTGCAAGTGATGACCCGTAACAGTTTTTCCTGAATGGATAATCGACATCGGAATATTCGGTGCATGTATGAGGGCTTCGAGGGCTATTAAGTTGGGAATGAATTGAGTTAGGGTGGCATAATTGAACAAATACTAATAATAATAATGTTTATTTACCATATTGATCGTATAAAAAAAGTGATTTATTTTCAACAGGAGTACCCAGTTACAGGAAATGCTATTATTACAGAATATATATGGAATAAAAATTAAAAATAATTTTTTTTTGTTTGTTTAAAGGCATCGACTACGAGGTCATTGGCCTTCTACTATTAGTTTGTTCAACATTTGATTCCTTCCTCAAATTTTTGAGTATAGCCCAACAGCTTTCATAAATTTTATGATTCTCTCCAGATTTCCATTATGATCTTTCAAACATTCTTTCATAGAATTTGGTATTTCAAATCGTTGTCTAGCTTCATCATATTGGACACAATTTAGCAAGATATGTTTCACTGTTAGCCTCTGTCTACATTGTTGGCATATTGGTTGTTGTTCTCCTGAGAGCATGAATATGTTGGTTAAGTTGGTATGACCTATTCTCAAGCGTGTAATCACAGTTTGTTCTCTTCGTGTCTTTGGAATATAATGCCTCCAGGGTGAGATTTTTGGCTTCACCTCTTTCAATTTTGCATCTGTTTCCTTAACGAGTGCTGTTATCTTGTATCTCGTACACATACTATCTCCTCCTGAGTTACTGCGTTCGTAAAAACTGTGGGAAAATCCGTTCGATAATTTTTGAGTTCATCGCTTTGAGACAAGCAGAAAGTCATGACTATGAGACTTATTATCAACATTACAGACAGAATTATCAACATTATTGCTTGATCTATTCGCGGGCAGATGTCGCTGTACGTGAACTCCTTGATATAATTCGAACTCACTTTACATGTGTTTCTTCATTCAGAAAGAGTATTGTTTTTATTAACACGCTCGCCTGCTACCTTATTTTTAACCCTCATTTGCGCGCCAGCTCCCTTCCTTGGGCCTTGGTAGCTCATTTTCAGGCTCCCTCTCCGGAATCGGAAAATATAAATGGTCATTTTTCTAAACAATGTAAGGCTGATTGATCCCAGAATTTAAATAAAATCAATATAGTTTAAAAAGACTAAAAAACACGCTTTTATAGCATACAAGACTGAAATATGATAAATAAACATGGTTTAAAAAAACTAAAAAACACGCTTTTAAAGAAAATCATATTGTGAAGTTAAATAACGATAACGGACCTATACCAAAGAACATACTATATAGCTTGTTGAATTAATATTGTTGGGTTTACTGATTACTACATAAGGACACATTGCAAAAATAAATTTAGATAGGCAATATTGTGAAATAATTTTTATATTGCTGAAAATTGTTTAATATACAGCCATAACAGTTGAACATTTATGGTAAAATAATAGATAAGGCGAAATTGTAAAATTAATTTAGGTTGGTATACCTGTATGGGATATCTTTATAACATAACGTTAGTTTCTAGTTTAATCTTCCTCTTTGAAGATGATCACTTGGTGATCGAAACCCGTGTCGAGGTGTTAAAAATAACGATTTGTTGTTGGGAAAAAACTCAAGTAATATTGAAAAGTGCCTTGTATGATTCTCTATTAGAAAAATTTGCTATGCAACTCAGAATAGGCTTTTGTGCTATAAAAACATTTCCTGCTGAGGTGGAACCACCCCAGAAACAGATACCATCTTGCTGACTTTTCAGTAATAAGAAATAGACTGTACGAAAGTACTTAACATTTTTAAAACGTCCTGTACGCTACGTTCGAGTGTAATACCGTTGACGTGCTAGCAATTAATTAATCTATAACTATGCCTCATGGCTGATAACACACGAAAAAATTCAGGATGAGTTTCACGCTAGCACTTAAATCACACCCATCAATGGTGTTAAGTACATAATGAATTGTTATTTTGTCGCCTTTGTTTTTCTGGGTTGAATGATCCACGAAAATGTCCATTCATATTCACATTTATAGTTATCATTAGCATGGTAATGTTTCTATTCAAAATTGTGTTTATACGTGATAATTTAAAAGCCATTGCGACAAGACTATCCTTTTCAATGCCGACTATTCAAGGAAACATATCAAATTCCATATAACAAATGTGTATAACAATAGAATTGAAACAGGAAAAGTTCTGAACTAACATACAGTGCGGAGTCAAAACGAATGAAACAGTCTCGTAGCATTTTAAACACGTAGAAACGAATGTAGACCATAGTTTTACAAAAAAATCACGGCAAGAGGCAAATTTATGGAAACCCAGAAGGGCTACATATTTTTATTATTTGTTTCTTGGAATATGCGGCCCTTCTGCCACATATTTTTGTTGTTTCTTGGAATATGTGGCCCTTCTGCCACATATTTTCACTGTTTGTTTCTTGGAATATGTGGCCCTTCTGCCACATATTTTTATTACTTGTTTCTTGGTATATGTGGGCCTTTTGCCACATATTTCATAATTTGTTTCTTGGAAGTTCCAAGAAACAAATAAGAAAAATGTGCGGTCCTTCTGCGCCATCTTATGTTTTTTTTCTCAAAGATTATTGCAACAGCCACTTCTCCGATGTCAAGAACTATATATATGAACGTGAATATGCCCGGACATACAACTCCGCAGCTTTATAATGTACATAAATCACTACAAATGTCCCTATAAAGAGACAGTGAAACGTTTAATGTAGATGCGTTTTGTGATATACATAGACAGTTTCAATTGTGCATTTAAAACAGGATTTGTTGAACGCAGTAGAATGGAGACTATTTTCTAGACAGCGGGTTATGATTGAACCAAGAAACACTGAATTCATTGGCGTAACAAGCGTACAAGCGTTGAGTTTTTCTAGTGACCCAATCATAGATTTTGAGAAAGGACCAGAGATCAGTCAAAACTGTTTCAATTTAATTAAGTTTAATGGTTTTATTATTAAACTATTATCATGGCTGCTGAAATGGTACAAAAGTTTGTAGATATGAATATTTTTGGCAGTATATCAAAGAATTACACAAACTTCAGGTTTATTTTTTGACAAATTGATAATGCCCTTCCGCCAATAAAGTTTCAGAAATAGCAGTATATAATCAATTATTAGAGTTTATTGACAAAAATCAAATCATGTTTAGTAATCAATCTGGTTTTCGAAAAAAACATTCTTGTGACACAGTTATCATTAACTAAATTTACTAATGAAACAGATAAAGAAAATATGTTGTAGCTGCCTTTTTAGATTTCAAAAGGGCATTTGAAACGATTGATAGAAGTATTTTGCTTCAGAAGCTGAGAAGATATGGGATTGAGGGGATGGTTTATGAATGGATAAGCAATTATTTTTCAAATAGGAAACAGAGAGTACGTGTAAACGATTATTTCTCATTATATATAACAAATCATACAGGAGTGCCACAAGGTAGTGTGCTTGGTCCCCTATAACTCATTCTGTATCTGAATGATATTCAAATATTTACAGACTGTGAGTTTATCAACTTATTTGCAGATGATACCTTATTGGCCTGTACTGGAGTCAATTTAGGATAAACTGTTGACAGAATAAATAACCCGTATATGAGGGAATCCTAATTCAATAAATACATTTATTCAATGCCTAGTGATTCAATCTTGTATTAGTTTTCAGATGTGTTTTCGTTTTTTTTTAATAATCAGAGTTCTCATGTTCAGAGATTATTTTCAAACTAAAAACCTCAATTTTTGTTCACTTCATGGAACTTTTCTTGAAAGCCTTCAAAAAAGATTCCCGTTGGGAAAATTGAAAAATTTGGATTTTACACTTTGTTATTAATAATCAAAGACGTTAAAAAGTGAAAAATTCAATTGAAGCAATGCACTTTTTTTAATATTCATTCGTATTCTTATTATTTAGAGTTACATAAAAATATTGGTCATAATTTTTAGCTCTATTTGTTTAAAACTTTGTTATGAACAAATGTATTATTTATAATATATTTGAAATATTTTTTGGGGGATTTTATCGTTGAAAAATTATTGCTTGAAAACGCATTTGTTGATAAACAATTTTTTTGCTACTAAATTCGAATATTAAGGAATACTTTAAAAAAATCTGATATTCTGAAAAAAAAAACTTTTTTTAATTTATATTTTCTTTATATATTCAACAAACAATTTGTTTCAAACAAATTAATTTTTACGATATATTTTTTTTAATACTACCAAAACAATAACAACCATGTGCCACTTTTTGTGAAAAACATTTCTTCTCTATTTTTTACAATTTTTTCAACATTTTTCGTTTTTAATTTTTCCAACGGAAATTTTTTTTGAATGCTTTCAAGGAAAGCTCCAAGAAGTGGATGAAATTTGAGGTTTTTAGTTGAAAAATTATCAGGGTTTTTATGTCAATTTAAAACTTGTGAAAAT
>WOGO01006338.1:0-11815 GCA_015342085.1 Leptinotarsa defecta
GTGTTGGCGACCATTGATGCTATACAATTATAGCGAAAAGCATACATTTTCATCTGTCATTTTCGTACAAAATTTTTTAGCCTTGGAGCAGCACTGATTCAAATCCGACTGTTCTACAGTACCTGTATAACAGTCGCCCAGTCGTTCCTTCTTTCCACTGCCTCTGCCATTCTTCCATGATGCGTTCTTTTATCCTCTTTCTCTCCTCATTCTTGCTTTCCATTCTTCTCACATTCCAAGTGACACTTTCGAGGTTGAGGCTTCGAGTTGCCTCTTCATGGGCTTTCTGATTGCCCAGGTTACTGCTGTGATGGCCCCTACGCCAAATTTAAGGACTGCGATGCAAAATATCATGGAGAGACGAAAAGATCTATTAAAATAAGATATAAGGAACACTTAGCACACTTGAAATATCGACCTGAAAAATCAGCAGGCGCCCATCATATTTTCCAACAAAACCATTCCATAGACTTTAGTTTATTGAGATTAGTTAGACAAATTAACAACAGGCATCTAGATGGCTATGAGAATGTAGGAATAAGTAAACATAATATTATGAACGATAATAGTAAACCAATACCTATTAGTATACTATATAGCTTGTTAAAATAATGTTTCAATTATTAGATTCACCTGACTATTCCATTAGGACACATTGTAAAATTGATTTGAGACTAGTAGATAAGGCAATATTGTGAAATTAAGACGCAGGTACCTAGAAGAGGTATCTATGGTATAAATTAGGATAACTTTGTAAGTATGATTAGTTTGATCTTCCTCTTGAAGATAATTACTTGGTGATCCAATTACGTGTCGAGGTGTTAAAATAACGGTTTGGTGTTGGCAAAAAACTCCAGTAATATTTTACCTACTCTTCTGTATGAATGATGTTCAAAATCAATTTGATCAAGAGAGCAATGCCCTTATTCGGGCATATAAACAACGAAAACATAAAAAATTCCACAGTTTTTTTACAGTTGAGCTAATGCACTGATTACACCCTGTACAATCATGAAACCCTCCATAAATCCACTTGAGAAATTGTGTATCATTACCTTTTGTTTTCAATTATGGAATATCAAGTATGATCATGTATTTTTTGGAAAAGAAAATTTTTGGCTTTCTACTACTCCATCTTGATACAGAAAAGTGTGGGAATCCAAAGAAAGGAAGAAAGCTGCCAATTTCAAAAGAAGTAACTCTATGTGTAGATCATGCAAAAAAGTAACTTTCAGACACGAACTGATAAAAAGCCCTTTTGAAACCACTACTTTCATATAAACATTGAATTACACGAAAGGAAAATTTTTTCGAAAGAAATACTTCAATATGAACACTGAATTATACAAAAAACACTTTTCTCTACTCAGTGTGTATTCCAAACATTCGTTGTAGAATTAGGTTAGATATCAATCACAGGATTTCTACACAGTATACTGAATGGAAGGTAAAAATTTCACTTACATAGAACACTGTTATCCTCATTGGTATACATCGCTATTTCGCCGTAAGATACTTTCTTCTTCAGTACCAATCTGGATAATATCACAAGAAAAAATACACAATTTATTCATAAATTACGATTTTTCATGTCACGGAATGATTTTGATCTACTTATGTCATCGATTACATCGTAATGACATTCATTCACGTATTTGATTATATTCACGTAAGTGAAATTTTTACCTTTCATTTAGTATACTGTGTAGAAATCCTGACTAAATTCCATAACGAATGTTTGAAATAGAGTAAAATAGAATAGAATAGAGTAGAGAAAACTGATTTTGTATAATTCAGTGTTCATAGAAAAGTATTTGTTTCGAAAGAATTTTTTTTTCGTGTAATTCAATGTTTATATGAAAGTAGCTGTTTCAGGAGGGCTTTTTCTTTCAGTTTGTGTCTGAAAGTTACTTCATCTAAACGTCTATATATGAAGGTATTTCTTTTGAAATTGGTTGCTTCCTTCCTTTCTTTGGAAGATTCCTATACTTTTTTGTATCAAGATAGTGTGGTAAAAAGCCAAAAACTTTCTTTCCCAAAAAATCAGTCACTCCTAAAAATATAATCCTTCAATTTTAATCATGTATTTATTAATACAATAGAAAGGAATTCCTTCTCTGAAATCATTGATAATCGATGAAAGAACTGTTTTGATTAACAAGTTCCTGGAATGTTTCAGTTGTATATAAAACTCACTAACGAAATAATCATTATGTGTTTATTTTGGAATCACCGTTTTCTCAATTATTTCATTAGGACGTGTCTATCTTTATTCTTTTCTTCAGTCTGCGTCCTATTGCTGATGATTATTAGAATGTTATAATATTTTATACCAAAAATATTTTCTGAACAAGTGAATGGTGGAGTTCAAAATATAACTTTTATATAATTATAATAATTGTTACGATAAATAGTTTTTAGTTACTTTACTAATTACAAAATAAATTTTAGAACTGAAAGCAAGATAAATTTTTCTACATGGCTCAGTTCAAGATAAGTATCTGTAAATGTATAAGTAACAACATTTTTTGAAAAAATCATCGCACGGCTAGGATATTTCGTAATGCATCATCTGTGTTCTCAATAGGCATGAAATTCAGAAATATTCACGTGACTATCAGGTGAAAACGGGTTGAAAAAATTAAAGATGAAAACTGTATATCATTTTCTAGAACCCACTTGAACCTGTCGTTTTTGAATTGCGAAAATGTTAGTCAAACTTGTTATTAGGTCGGTCATATCGTACCACCATGCAATAAAAAAACAACATAAGGTAAAAGTTGAGTAGAAAGAAGTAAAAATTTGTATGCATTACACAACTGAAAAAAACTATTGAATTTTACTTGTATTTGATAGAGTCAACAATAAAATTTGAAGATAAAGGTACAGTCGTGAAACTATATTGAGAAACAATAATAAAAACCATTATAATTAATAACATCCGTCTTGCTGACGAAAGGGATTCAATTATTTATCTATTGGATGCTAATTCATTCAGTTCATATTTTCAGTTTTCAAGAAGAAAATGACACACTTTCTCATAACGTGGTGCAATTTATATCAAATTATTGTCAATGCAAACAAAACAGTTTTTGGAATTGAATAAGAATATTATTCTATGAATCTGTTCGCATTCATCAGAGTTTTTCCACCAATAACATTTTTCAACCATTTATTCAATATTTTTTGCCAGATTTTTCCTGAATAATTATCCTGAATTTTTTCAAAAATCCCTACTGTATAAGTTCCGCCATATCACATTTACAATATAATACACCACATTAAAAATCAGAATATAAAATGGTATTGAACACCTTACCATATAAAAAGTTCCATAAGTTGCAGTCTCCAGTATAATTGCGCTACTAATAGAGAAGACTGAATAAAACAAATTGACTATGAATCTTTGTATAATAAAATATTCGATTCAATTACAAATAATGAGAAAGAATACTTGATGTTATCTTTTGAGTTAATTACCTTCTTCTTGAGAAAAGAACTTTCTGTCTATCTATTTCTTCAAACAAAAAATGTGGGAAATACTCTTTTTTGAACCTAAAAATCTGTTTAATTTTATAAATTTCACGTCATCATCGAACGTTTATTGTATTTTCTATTCATCAAGAAATTTCCTAGACGATATCCTTCCACCTATTTATCCGTCTAGATGAGTCGGTTCGTGAAATAATAAACACCAATCGTACTAATTATCAACGAAATTAAATAGACTACGAACTTCATGTTGAGTTATTTCAAAAATAGATTGTCAATAACGGAGATTGTATCTTTGGCAATTTGTCAGTGAATGTGAAACTCTGTCGTGTCGTTCGGATGTTTCGAAGCCATTATATTGTTACATGGATCCGGGTGACGAGTGACATATGAAATGGATATTTATATTTACTACTATTCGCGAAGGCAATAGAGATGAAAATTTTTCTCCTAATTTGAAATCAAACCAAATTTGTTTTCACTTGCTTGGAGGCTATCTGACATTCCTATTCTAATAATTTTGTTCCTTTTACGTCACCTTCTTTGTGAGACATTTTTTTCATATTCTTTATCCTGCCTTTTTTTTCATATCACTCATTCCGATAACCTTGTCTTCATATTTGGCTATATATTCATATGAGATCAAAAATTTAAATGTTATTGATTATAGAAAATAAATAAAAAATTCTCATCTCAGCCCACGTTTCTTTCAGAAGTGCTTCTGACCAGCAGCATTAGCTTTTTTCATCGTGTCTAAATGTTAGTTCCATGTTAGTCTGAAATTACTTGTATGCCTAGTTTGCAATGAATGAATCTACCTAAAAAGGTCAGATATAAATTCATTAACAATATGAATGAATTAAATTTTCGAAAGTACCGTAATTATAGGTACTTAACTTTTCTTACCTGGAAATGAACAGATTTAATAATGTCGAATTTTTCAGTAAAGTTTGATGGTTCATAAGTCATTGAGAGTTTTTGAATTTGTTTATTTCCATATTCTCCAACATGGTGAGTTTTAAACCTTTCTTTTGGAAATGGAGGAGCTTGAATTAATGATATCTGAAATTGCTTTCAGAAATCAAAACTACCCCAACAGTTGTATATGATCACCTCCAGTTTTAGAGGTCCTGTTTCGTCTATTGTGGTTTCTTTGATGAAGATACAATTTGAATGTGAAAAATATACTGCTGTTAAACAACGTTTGTAACAATGTATTAACTGCGATGAATATATTTAAAGACCTACAGTGCCGTAAGACCTACAAAAATTGTCATTGTCCTCGAGAAAATTCGGAATAACCATAATCTATGGATGTGGAAGAAACCTCCAACAGAAGACATATTGAAGTTCATGATTGACTGTGATGTGAATGTGTACTATCTGACTTAGGAGAGTAACAACGCCAATTCAAGAGTTGCACATTCACTATAGTTTATTGAAGAAAACAACTCAGGCATCAAATATTACTCAAAGATCAAACTGTGCAGTTTGATTTTCCTCTTGAAGATGATCACTTGGTGATCGAAACACGTGTCAAGGTGTTAAAATAACGGTTTGGTGTTGGGAAAAAACTCGAGTAATATTTTATACTACACCAAATGTTCCAAACAGAGCATCACAAACTAAGACATCATCAAAGTAGACAATAAGAATACCTTTGTGAACACCAGAAGTATGAGAAGCTATCAAGTGTAACATTTAACATCAGGTACTACATTCATTAGTGACTATTTTCGATATTAGACTGAGTCTGATATGAAAAATGTTTCTGATCATCGATATGTAGACCTTTGAATACAAAAGGGTAAACTTGAGAGCCGATATGGCAGCCCTGCTTACTCGAACCGGTTGAATCCGAAAAAAATATTCTGTCGACTTAGAATTAGCAATAGACAGATTACAGAGAGCTGTCATCTTTAAGTATAATGTCGCATAGCCATAGATCAGACCACGTGAAATAGATGAGACAACAAAGTGCAAATGGATTAGACGTATGGGATCAATGCAAGAAGTCCCCAACTAAATTCATTTCAGTCCTGAGGATATCTGAGATAGGCTTATAGTTGAGGAAAAGAGAGAAAGTTGAATAGATGCTAGAAGTGTCAGACTTTACGAAATACTCTTAATGAACCCGGAGAAGTTATGACAGAGCTTCCCCGGGTACATGTCCTCCCAAAAGAATGACCGAGGAGAATTGATAAATGGCAAAGAGAATATGGAAGTTTAAAGGAACTTGTTTCAACCAGAACTGAAGAAATTTGTATCTATATTTTTTGTTATCTATTTATGTGGATGTCAAATTTCATATAGTGCATTCCAGTTGAAATGGGTAACAGTGATTAAGTGAAATGAGAACTGAACAAATCAGTGAAACACATCAACTTCAGTTTCCGTCCATTACTGAAGAAAACATTGAAGATATGAAAAAATGAGCGTGATCTTTTTCATAGACCTCGTTGAAATATACGAAATTGGTCCCATGAATGAAGATAATAAAACGTCTTTATTCACATAACAATTACAACTAAAATGACAAAAAAAGAAGAAAATATATACTTTCAGTATAGAGACAAATAGGCGGAGTATCAACCAATGCTCTTTTTCAACTTATTCTGGAAATAACAATAACAATGCAAATCGAACAAACAATGATAATGATCACATGCTAAAGAAATTAGTTAAGGGGGAAAACGTAGAAACTTCCTTATTGTATTGCCAAGGTCAGAAACGGACGAAAGGTTAGTTAGTTAGGTAAGACTTTAGTCTTTTTTCGAAGTTGTTAATTGTATAGGGTTGAAACTCACAGGGTTGTTGATTGTAACATTTGGGTTCATTAAACGAGAAGTAGCGGATGAAGATAAAAGATTCCGTGTGGTGAAACTAATAACTATTGAGAATGTCCTAAGCTGTTTCAGTAAGTAATCAGGTTGACGAGAGGTTAAAACTTCATGTTTGTTGGTGAGTAGGTGCAAAGTTCTTAGTTTCTCTACTTTCAACATCACTATTGTTGGTGAGTAGGTTCAAAGTTTAACCATCCTGATTCTTGCATAGCTGAGGATATATGGTCATATCTTGAGATCCATAAAGACAGTCGCAATTAGAAATTGTTGACAAATTCTCGATATTCCAAATTATTCCAGAGTTAC
Organism: Leptinotarsa defecta; assembly: GCA_015342085.1. Taxonomy (NCBI): domain Eukaryota; kingdom Metazoa; phylum Arthropoda; class Insecta; order Coleoptera; family Chrysomelidae; genus Leptinotarsa; species Leptinotarsa defecta. Next base: position 6,642 of record WOGO01006338.1, read on the forward strand.
TGAAAATTCAGTGACTTTTCCGGAATTTGTCAATTATTCATGAACTCTCATAGATAGCAAAAAAATCTGATAACTTTTTTTGTAGAAATGGAATTGATGAACAATTCATGAAGCTTTAATTGTTTCTGGAATCCCAGAAAAAACATTTTTTATACTTGAGAACCCCTTTTCCAATTTTCAGATTTATGTCGTTTTCAATACACGGAATTTTCACGGCGAACTATATATCTATGCAAAATCTCAAATTGACATCTCGTTTCTTCCTTGATATAGATTATTTCCTGAAATCCTGATACACGCATATACAGACAGGTACGACAAAAATTATTTTTCTGAGAAAAGTGTTTATGAGTAGAATTCTACACAAATTGATTTTTTTTTAAATAAATCTTAAGAAATTGAAGGCAGATGGTAACAGTTTGGGAAAAGTAAATGATTCAAAAATCTAGAAACATTAAAGACGGAAAAAAGGATATACCAGAAATGTTTTGAAATTTCTTTGAGTTTACCGAAAACAATGGTGTAGCGTAGAGAAATTATAAAAATTAAAAAACATAATAAGTATTGAGTCAACCTACTATAACTACATTAGTAATAATACATTGATACAGTAGTAATAAAACCAAATAATATCACCAGTAACATTAGTAACAATACATTGATACAGTAGTAATAAAACCAAATAATATCACCAGTAAAACATCAGATGCGCACCACAAGATAAAATCCAGATCATTCTGAGAATAACACCTTATTTCGATATCATTAAGACATTTCATTCTAACCACTATAACACCACCCACATTAAGTGGTATGATTCATGCCAATTTTACTTATCGAATAGCTCTGTTTCTGGTTCATTTCATTCAAGAAAGTTGGTTCAAGTATTTTACATCCAATATTAATCATTTACAATATGGGTGAACTCAAGAGTTATGTTTTCAATTGATTTACAGATTTCAGAAATTTGAGATATATACGCTTCATTATATCTACAACTGAAAATGAGAGTTTGTAAAATGTGCAAACGATATCTAAATATTAAATTGAAAAGGGAAGAAAAAGCCCTACTTTTATCTGTTTAGAATATAAACTGAATAGAGAAAAGTGTTTTTTGTATAATTTACTGTTCATATTAATGTAGTTTTTTCAAAAGTGTTTTTTTTTCGTGTGACTCAATGTTTATATGAAAGTAGCTGTTTCCTCTCCTTACCTTACCTTTACCTCGCAGCACAAGGATTCACAAGATTCTCTCTAGAGAGCCGACTACTGAAATTGGGTCGCTTAAATGGTCCGATGGAACATTCACGACCTCTACTAAGGAAACGCTAGAGCTTTTGATAGAAAACCACTTTCCTGGAAATCTGCCTTTTGATAACAGCAGACCTCCCATCTTCGAGGGCGCTAAACACCCAAAAAAGAACGATTGGGAGGTCGTCAAGAAGGTTATCAGAGCACCGGCAGTTGAATGGGCTATCAAGTCGTTTCAGCCATTCAAATCTCCTGGAGAGGATGATATATTTCCAGCTCTTCTTCAAAACGGGCTGGAAATAATTTTACCTATTCTCATAAAATTGTATAGAGCTAGTCTGGCGTGGAACTATATACCACCCAGTTGGTTGGCAGCAAGGGTGTTATATATATCTTAAGTGGGTCGGAAGGACCCACACCCTAAATCGGTACGACCAATCAGCCTTACATACTTCCTGTTGAAAGGACTTGACCTGACGGACACATCTGGAGGGTGGCATTATATGCATTCCCCTGAATACCCACCAGTATGCTTATCAAACCCGGCAAATCGACAGATTTAGCATTAAACAACCTTTTAGAGGAAATCTCCCAATCCCTTGACAATAAGGAGATTGCGGTTGCTGTATTTTCGATATTGAAGAAGCATTTGACAATGCACTTACTAAATCTGGATAGGAAAGGTATAGTAAATAGTATAGTAGTGAAGTATACTAGTAGAAAAAAGTATACTAAATAGAACTACAACTACGATTCTTCAAGGCTAAACCATCAGATTCAGGGTATCCACAGGCTGCCCTCAAGATGTGGTACTATCTCCCCTTCTGTAGTCGCTCCTAATGGATAGTCTGCTTGATGCCCTCGACAGAAGAAAAGTAGATCTGAAAGCTTATGTAGATGACATTATCATCTTTGCAAGATCCACGTCGGGAAGGATAGCTTGTAATATCCTCCAAAGCACGATTGTCGTTGTTCACAGTTGGTGCCTGAGGGAGCAGATGTCTGCCAACCCCAGCAAAACTGTGATAATCCCTTTCACCAGAAGGAGAAACTTGGACGATCTAACGCTACTTTCCCTCAATGGTGAGGTGTTTTCATTTGGAACGGAGGTGACATATCTTGGCATTGTCCTTGATAAAAACTCACCTGGAACGCTCACTTGTAAACAGTTTTACACAAAGCCGAACTCTTCCTATATACATGACGAAGAATTTATCTGATGATTGTCAGACCAATGATCACTTATGGTGCAATTGCCTGGTGGCCGGAGGCTTTACAGAAAAATGCCCAGGCAAAGCTCTCTGGCTTACAGATACAGACTTGTCTGGCCATCAGTACCACACCGTCAGCGGTCATATGTTTCTGGAGAGAGAGACTAGATGAACTTGTATACATTGCTAATTGCACAAATCAGTTTAATGCAGAGTGCAACAGACCTTTGACTTTATGCCACCAACTGTCAACAACGAACTGCCTTATAAAATACTGTTCTCGAATAGAAAGAACTGGATCCTTCAGGGAGAAGGAAATATTAAGAGCAGATAGTTGTTGGTTCACAGATGTATCAAAAATACTTTCCGGTTCTGGTGTAGGTGTTTTCAGTCGCAGACCCAGGACAGAGATATCAACCTGCCTAGGAACCTATGCGACTGTATTCCAAGCGGAAATTTACGCTATTGAATTGTTTGTGGAGAGACTGGAAGAATCCAACTTCATACACAAGTCAACAAAAATATTCTAGGATAGTCAAGCGGCATTGGAAGCTCTTGGCTCCTACCGAGCAACGTCTATATTGGTAGCAAATTGCCAAAAACGACTCTCCTCGATAGGAAGACCTACCACACTGTCTCTGATCTGGATTCTCGGCCGTACTGACCTGGAAGGCAATGGGGCTGCTGACTCCCTTGCAAAGGAGTGTGCTGCAAGCAGCTTCATTGAACCAGAACCTGTTATTGCCAATCAAAGATTGAACACCTGGATAACAAGAAGATTTATGGACTTCTGGCAGGATCTTTCCGGATTAGCTCACTCCAAGGCGTTTATTCACCCTTCGGAGCTTAATACCAAACAGTTCTTGGACTGCAGTGGGGATGAACTACGATGTCTATCAGGCCTACTGGCAGGTCACTGTCATTTGAATCATCATATACGGAGACTCGAACTGTCGTAAGACAGTGCGTAAGAACTGTCGTAAGACGCCTTTGTTTGGAAAATGATGAAACAGCAGAGTACATATTTTGTGCCTGATCCGCTGGGGACCAAATCAGGTTTTAGAGTTTGGCATAGCCGTTCTCTTACCATCTGACCTGAAAGACCACCCGCCATACAAACTAATCGGTTTCGTTAAAAAGCTGGATTTATTTGGTCGAGTGTGAATAGCTGTGAGCCACAATAAACCCTTGCGGGTTGCGGTGGAAGATCGAATAGACCCACTCACTTTTGACCTAACCTAACCTACTTCAAAAGTGTTTTGATTAAACAGTTTGAGAAACATTTTTGGTATCCTGAGTAACGTATTCGTTAAGAATACTGATCTAGTTAGTATAATAAAAAACAATTATTTTTTGTATTGAGTTTTGACAATTTCAAACTGGAAAAATTTGCCTACAAATTGGTCTTAGTTACCATGATGATCTAAGTAATTCCAATTCACGATATTGGAAGTTGCAGTCTTATTAATTGATGAAATAACTGCTTCCATTGGTTTTTCATTCGTTTACTTGAATATTTGTATCTGATCATCACTAGCGTATCGTTTGTTCCCATCTATCCCCAGTTTCTTCGAAATTTTCGATATGGATCTCAACTTGTTTTTGACCTACTTGTCTTTTGTTATTGATCGTTAAATCGATTTTATAGACGATCTAAATCATTTTAATAGTTGTGTGGAAATACACGTTATTAACAAACAGAACAGCATGGCCTTTCATTTCCCGAATTTATCATCCTGTTTTCGTGAATGAGGTGAAGATATTTCTGAGATTCAAAAATCAATAAAAGCACTCTATTTTTCTGTTGTGTGCCAATAAAGTGTTCACAAGGAACGTCATGATAGTTATCGTCAGCAATTAACAATTTCACTATCTGAGGGGCAGGTATTTTCCACAAAGTTCTATTACACCAATTGATTTGGAAATATTTGGAAGGTTCAATATTTTGTTGTTGAATTCGAGAAAAATTGATATATTCAGAAAGAATGATATATTGATAATAATAATAATACATAATGAAAGGTTTGAACTTTTGAACTTGAACTTTTTTGTGATTCATGAATTGGGCTAACTTCAAAGATTCATAATGTTCTGGAAACTCTGACTTGTTTAGAATAGGTAAAAATAATCGTTTTCAAAATCTGAGATATATCTGTTTTTATGGGATTTTTTTAAATATGATAAAGGGTGAAAGAAAATCTCATGAGGCACAAAACTGAATAATATTTGTACACTACTGGTATTATGTTTTGAAAAATCATGACAGCTTCAAAATTATTGAACTAGTTTGTCTAGATTTGTTTGTTCATATTGCTACTGAAACTGTTTCTATTTCATAACTGCTCAACTTTGAACAATTCTGTGGCAGTCATAAATCAAAAACTAATGAAATTTTTGGTCTCTGGAAGTCGAAGTGGAGCGTTTATATGAAAGTGCTTCAGGAAAATTAATAAATAATCGGAGCGATATTTCTCTAAGAATTATTGACTATTAATTACTAATTAATGACCCATGGGTTGGGCTACCTATCTGGCGCGTCCCCTGGTAGCGGAATGTGGCCTTACTCAGCCTACCTCTGGCCAACTCTTCCCTTGCTACTCGTGGGAATACACATGAATGAAATAACAGAAACAACAAAAACAAAAACCAATCTCGAGGCTGGACAGAAGTGCTCACCTCAATCTAAGGTGGTGGCTGGGGATGAACAGAAAT
>WOGO01006339.1:0-11814 GCA_015342085.1 Leptinotarsa defecta
ACAGTACCTACATTGTTTGTAGCGATCGGAATACCAAATTTCTCTAATGACTTTTGAATGGAAATTTATGTTTTTGTAATGCCTCATTCAAACTTTCAATTCCTGAACTGCATTATCAATTAGTTATTGACGTCCTAGAACCTAAATTTCGTAGAACCAGAACAAACTTAATACTAATAAGTGTTTGTCTCAAGTCTTGGGAAATTCTGTACAGAAATTTGGTTGTCGATGTTGTGGTAAAATGTACTGAGTTGATTAAATTAATTTTTTATCTATTTTCAAAACAATTTTATACGCGCAATAAAAAACGATTTCATTTGAAAATTTCGAGGTTTCAACAATTTACTATCAAATGTCATAACAATAATCATTATTAATTCGTTTTGACACTAGGACTTCCTGATTCATCAGGTTTTTGGGATACCAATGAATTGAGATACCACAAATAAAGTGAGATTATCATTGGACAAGCATAATACTACCTGAGCTAAAAAGTTTTGGGCCTACTCATAAGGTTGTGAGTTATTGTGCTGAGATTGATACTACTTTTGTTATTTTGAAAACAATGGATCGAAAACAATTTCGTGTTTCAATTTTACACTACTTCTTAGTGGAAAAAAATACTGTTTGAGCGAAGCAATGGCTTGAAAAATAAGGATTCCGCTCCATTAAAAACAACAATTTAACGTTGGTTTTCTGACTTCAAACATAGAGACACCGATGATGCAGAACGCAGTGGACGTTCAAAATCGTTTTGAACGATCGAAAAGTGAAGTTGTGTGAGTCTGACATTGTAAAATAATAAAAAGAATGTGTTGGCTTTATACTGCATAAACATTCGACTTTAAGGAAGCTCTGTTTAAAGTGGATGCCGCGCGAGTTCACCGTTGACCAAAAAAGAGAACGTCTTGATGATTCTGAGCAGTGTTTGGCCATGTTCAAACATAACAAACCGAAATTTTCACGTCGATATGTGACTATGGATAAAACATAGATCCATCACTTCACTCCAGAATCAAAACGATCGTCATCTGAGTGGAGAGCAACTGGTGAACCTTATTCAAAGTGCCCGAAAGCGGCTGAAAAGATTATGGCCTCGGTATTTTGGGATGTCCGTGGTGTAATATTCATCGACTAACATGAGAAGGGAAATACCATCAACAGTGTATATTATATAGCGTTATTGGAACGTTTGAAAGTCGAAATTGCAAAGAAACGACCCCATATGGCGAAGAAACAATCTTGTGTGACACAACGCACCGTGTCATAAGTCAATAAAAACAAAGGCAAACCTACATAAATTGAACTTCGAATTGCTTCCACATCCACAATATTCGCCAGATTTGGCTCCTATCGACTACTGGCTGTTTGCAGACCTCAAAAAAATGATCACCGGTGAGAAATTTCGCTCGAATGAAGAGGCAATTGCTGAAACTGAAGCTCACTTTGAGGCAAAAGATAAATCGTTTCACAAAAAGCCAATTTTGAATTAAAAAAAACTCTTTTTGTTTTTTAGGTCCGAGACTTTTCAGTCCATCTGTTAGATATACACGAACGACTGATTGAATGTACTTAAAAATAATCAAACTATACAGGAATAAAGCATAATATGGACAAATGACGTTTGTGCTTCCAACACCATATACATACTACATACTACCCGAACGAATTTCATATTCAACAAAACATTCAACAACCTCATCCCACACCCATATTCCGAGTCCTGGACTAATACACGTAATTTTTCAAAGAAATATATTTATACAATTTTCTAATTTCATTCTGCACAGTTGCTAAAGGAAATATACGTTTCATAAAAAGGTCCCTCAGAATATAATTATCTTCTTCTTTTCAGAAAACGAGAAACTAAAAAAGGAAAAATGTCTTTTGACGTATTATGGAGATGAGTAGAAGGTATTCAGTTTTTTTCAATCGAATTTGTTTTGATTGAAAATGAAAAATTGGGGTTGTTCAGAAGAATGATTGAATATAATACTTTACATTTCATTAAACAAATAAATAATCTCGTTAATTTCACATGCTGAAAATTCGTAAAAATTAATGAAAACCCAGTTCCCATAAACTTTTTGTCATTTAAATAAAAAAAAATTGAAAATTTTCTGAAAAACAGTCAGAAATTTGTATCTGACATAAAGCTACTAAAAATAAAAGTGACAGCTCATTGAATTCCGAATGACGTGTGAAAAATAGGGTTTCAATGATTTTACGGCTTATTAAGTCAGGCACATTTTCTCTCAGATTATACCTAACTTTTTGATTTTGATGAGGCTCGAATATAGGGTTCTCGGTTGCAAACATCAGATTCTAAGATTGTTTCTACCAAACGAATAATATTATGTACAAAATTATGATAATTGTGTTCCTTCCATTGAAACCAATTACAAAATAATAATCTTCTTTCAAAATCATTCCGAATTTTATAAATATTTGTAATCGTAATATTAGTTGTTTCGCACAAAAACAATCACAACTGCGCTGTTTTTTCACACTGCATTGAAATAGCAAATCAAATCATAAGTCATACAAAAAATGAACCTAACTAACGATAATACGATCAACGGAGGATCCAGAACGAACGAAAATTGACAGAAAAAAAGGAACGACGGCGCATACAATCAGGGCATTCGGACCAATTAGTTGGAAATTCAGTTTGTGTTATGCAATTAGTGTCTGCCATTGGAGCACGCAATTGATTCTTTTGAAAAAGGAAAAAAATCATATACCAAGCCGAAAAGTCGATAATTAAATAGAAATTGACAAGGCCAATAATTCATAGAACTTGTTCGTGAATCTGACAACTGTAATTCAAATATTTTTCATAAGGACAAAACACAAGTACTACAGGAAAGTCTTTGAGGCGCTCTAAGAGTGTCGCCTGTGCGAAAGTAGCGATTCACGTTGGATTTGAATCGCTTTTCCATTTGGAAAAACGTTTATTACACATAAACAATGTAGTTCTCCAAATGTAAGAGTTCTTAAACAGTAAAGTTCGAACTGTACTGAGTTGAACCTCAAAACAATGAAGAGCCACAGTCCGTTGCGTATATCTGATATGTACCACTGTGGAATCAAATGTGCCAGGTTACTCGAAAACACTTCCCGTGAAAGTATCTATAGAGGAGAGACAAATCCCCAACCTTTCCTCGATGTTCCAGACTATCAAGCTTACAAGTGATGTTCGCGTCTCCAATCAGGCGGATGGCTCTTTTCTGGATGGAATCCAGCAGCTTTATGGTATGCTTAGGGGCATAGCTCCATACATGTGAACAGTTCTCCAAAGCAGGTCTGATCAGAGCTTTATGAAGCAGCAAAAGTTGCTGGGGTTTGTACAGTTTTCTGGCTCGGAACAGTGTATCAAGCTTTTGAGAAGCAGCCTTTGCAATTCCAGCGACATGATTGTGCCAAGACCAATTGGTGTCTATTTCAACCCCCAACAAACTCATCAAAGCAGAAAGCGGAATTGTCTGTCCTGTTCAAAGTTAGTGATGTTTTGGTAGATTTCAATTCTCAATGACTAATACAACTCTCACGAATTGTTTGTACTTGAGCTATCTATTTTGTCGTATCAGAATTATGCTCGGTCTGCAGGTGACGTTGAGAAAAGAATGATAGTATTTGGTTCATTTCCAAAATTGTATGTTCCTGGGCCCGAGAAAATATATTTCTTCTAAATCCCTTGATGTTCAAGAGAGATTTTGTCTCGCTACAATTTACGCAAGCGAAAACATATATAAAATTATCTTAAGAATCCCTTCGAGTAGTAGCAGTAACAAATCTTGATGCTATTTGAAATGATAGCGAAAAGTCAAGCTGTGTCGAACACACAAGTAATGAACACCCGGAAAAACACGCACACCCACGAACGCGCGTAGACACTTAGGATGTTGTTAATGTAGTTATTTTCTTGACTTGTGAAATAATTCATATTGCTTTTTAATATCTGCTATCCATCCGTCAGACAAATATCAACTATTTGTAATACAACTGAAGACCAAAAACGGTTAGTAGTGGAAAAAGGTTCACACTAACAAACACTTTTCCTAACTCTGAGGAAAAACAAACTGTTTTTTCCTTTGTCCAGTTTTATTACTTATTTCGGAACAGTTATTCCTGATTCCCTTTCTTGGTGCTTATTTACGTTATACATATTTCAAGATTGTAGCTTCGGCTGTACGTTGAATTAAGAGCGGGCAACCAGCTAGTAATATATATTTTTACTTTAAAATACAGTAACTAAAAAAATATGCTAATTGCACTAACTAATGAATAGTTTCGAGAATCGAATCGTGTTACCTATAAATAAATTCGCGAAACTCGGCGATGTCGCTTCATTGCTTATACCGCCCCTCTTCCCCCGCGCATTGTCCCCCGTCGCCGTCGTCTTACAGTAGACGCTTACTGCGTTGCGTCAAATTAATCTTATCGTGATAACTTTCAAACGATTCGTCCAAATTGCTTGGTGTAAAAGGCAAGGTTTATATATATTAAATACTCAAATATCCAATTCAATTGTATATATGGCTCAGTATTTTGCATATAGTGAGTACCACGTGAGAGGTAGATATATGCTATCGCGGACTTTTATTTAGAACTATTTAAGATAAACAATCTTATGGTACATTATCTGCATGTAACTCCAACAGTATAGACAGACAAGATAGCTGAGCAGAAATTTTTCCGACTTACTTAATACTTATAGTTATATTGAGACCAAAATTAAACAAAATCTTTGTGAATTGTGGCCTATATGTTATTGTGATGTATAAGCTGTATTTATATAAAGTTTTATCTAAATCTGTTCAGTCGTTCAGCCATGAAAGAGCCACAAACATATTAACATACATCATCAAAATCTTTCAAATTTATATTACTATAGATAGATAGATATATCATAAGGCGTTTAATTGGTTCAGATATTTATGATTGTCTCTATTTGATTAAATCAGTTTTTTTTTTAATTTGTTTGCCAAATAGCAATTACTAGTTACCTAAAAAAGTTTTCTGAATACAAACAGTTTCGTCACTTCCTGGAAACTGATTTATTTAGGTAAATATGTATATAAGCCGTTATCATAACTTTTCAATATGATGTTTCGTACTTATATACTTACTATTACTTACCATACAATTTATTGAGATATTAATAAAAAATTACATTCATCCCCTTATTATAACTTTTCAATGTGGTGTTTTGTACTGTTTTGTACTTATATACTCACTATAACTTACCATACAATTTATTGAGATATTAATAAAACGTAACATTCATCGGTATTCAAAAACTAAAGTTTCCAAACTCCGTTGTCCTTATTGATCATGGAGCGAAGAAAGGCTGAATAGCAAAACATCGTTCATCCCTAATATTTTATATCCACTATTCAAATTATAAATCATTTATCCATCCCAAAACGAAAATATGCTGAATCAATCCCCTTCTCTGGAATCAATTCGCCCGTTTCGAGGGTTATTGGACGATTATTATATCAAAACTTGAATATGGCCTACACGAAATGGGAAAGCCGTTCCAATATAAAACTTCGTCCAGGAAATATGAAAGCTCGGTTGTTTATTCATGAGTTGCTCTTTTTTCACTGGATGAATATCACTCAATTCAGTTGATCTCTTTCATGCGACTGAATAAATAAATACCTGTAATTTATACATTCGAAAAAGTTGACGTACAAATAACAAATTATGTCGATAAAAAATATGAGGTCGCCACTAAATAATTTTCTCTTCACTTTTCCAATTACAAGACAAAACATCGTCGAATATTCAGGAGGATCTATCGCCTTAAGCTTGTATAAATTGGATCATTGTAACCGATTCGAAAAAAAAAAAATTTTTCCAACACACAAATTCTCCTCGTGGAAAGATTAGGGGGGAGATTGGAGGACACCTAAAAACATAAACTTTGAAATAGATTCCGTTATGGAAATTATAAAAAAGTTTCATTTATTAACACTTTAGAATCGCCATTCTTTTCATTCAAATTGATAACGACAGGTTCCGCACTGAAATAAGTGTTGATATCGGTATCGTCAATCTTAAAGATATGTTCAACCGAATGTTTTTCGCAAAAGGAATATTATTATTCTAATTGAATTATTTATCTTTGAGTTTCCGATTGTATTATATATTTATATTGGATGGCACATGTGTTCTTCAGATTTAAAAACCCAATAATACCAGGAAAGCTATAGAAATTTTAGAGTGAAAGGCACCAATTTTTAGCGATAATATCACACAATCTTTTTTTTTGTGTAATTGATGACTTGTTAATTTTGTGGACATTCTTGATCACTTTAATGAAATGGATGAAAACAATCTGTTTAAAATCTGTTTTTCCGTTAATCAGCTGTCGCCCCCATACGAACGACAACTGTCATAAGTTGAGAAATTTGTGCGAATCAAGGACTAACGAGGTCTTACCTTTCAACGTGTGATTCCTAACACGTTCTCTAATAATATATAAAATGATTTGAAATCCCTAAAAGAAACAATACAATTTAAAAATCAAAAAGAATAGCTGAAAGTAACAATTATATTAAGCAAAAAAACCGGAAAATAAAATTACAGTGAAATAAACTACAAGTAAAAAATAGAACAATTAAACAAAAAATTTCAAATTAAGATATTCCAACCCAAGTTACTTCACGACGTTTCCATTGTCAGTATCCATAATCGTCTTTGGGTGATGACTGGACTAATTCCTTCGAGCGATGACTATTTATGAGTCATTCGAGTACATACACATATCTCCTCTTTCCTCTTTCCGCTTCACCGGTTTAGCGGGATATGATCGTTTGGCGGGAGTTGGCCATTTTTCGCTTGATTATGGGTTTCCATATGTTGCGTATCTTTACGTTAGCTTGGCTGAATACATTGTTGTGCAACATGTATGCGGCTTCTTTGAATTTCCTGCTGAACCAGTGTTCCTCCCTGTGTATGATCTCAGCTTAGGACCATTCGATGTTATGTTGATGGGTCCAAACATGCTCTGCTATTCCTGATTTGCTGGTTTCCCTTCGCTGTGTGTGTTTCTTGTTTTCGGCAATGCGAACGTACAATGTACTCTTTATTTCACCGATATAGGAAATGATTCTTGGAATCACAGTCCGCGTTTAGTAGCCTGGTTTTCGTGAGGTTGCTACGGATAGTCTTTCAGCCAAAGTCTGTTCCATCATCGCTTTGAATTACCCATTTCGTTGAAGATCATTTTTGATGATGTCTAGTTCCTTCTCGAGACCTTTCTTCGTATTATAGAGCCCGAAAGCACGGTCTAATATAGTTTTTTCATTTCAGGGTTTTTTTGCTTGATATAATTGTTACTTTCAGCTATTTTAATTTTCAATTTTTATTGATTCTTTTAAGGATTTCAAATCATTTTATATAATACTAGACAATGGAAGTCCGAACTAATGAAATTTATCATGAAACATTGCCAATCACCTTCAAACTTTTGTCTAATTTCCACTAATTATTTCATTTTTACGACCGGTTTTGGGTTTTATGGCATTATCAAGTATGAAATTTTGACGTGAGGCTCCGTGAACACGTCTGCTTGGACAAAAAATCTACAATGTATGAACATCTGCAAGAATTAAAACACAAAATAAGTGAAGATAATCTCAAAATATTACACACATGTAATAAAGTAAAGAAAATGAATTTGTTGAAAGTCAAGAAAATTAATAAATCAATTAAAAACCCGAAATATATAACTCTAAACGAGCAACTAGATTTCTGCGGGTCTCCACTCCATTTCTATAATCTCCAGTGTTGAATTTTTATGGTTGGCACCCCTCCCCATTCTGCTTACCTACAAATTCTCTATATATAATTATGTTTTTAGATTTCAAATGTATTACTCAGTTTTCATACTTGATAATGGGATAAAACCCGAAACAGGTTGTAAAAGTAATAACTACAATAAATTAGACAAATGTGTTTTCACTCATTTCATTGAAATGACACAATTTTTCATAATGCTATATGTTTATACTTTGCGTTCAACGAAGTAAACATTATCGTCTAAGAAGAGTAGATTCGTCGAGAATATGTTTCCAAGCCATAATTTTCACTCCCAAATCTGTGAAACATTCTATAGAATTTGTCGTTTTTCGGTATTGTTTAGTTACAGATATGAAACTGTACAAGTGTTATTCTTCTCTAAATGTCCTTGTCTTTTCTGCATTAATTATTCGTTTGAGTTTCATTTTTCTATATTTTTTATAATTCATTTTCGTTTCTGGTACATTTCATCAGGTCGTCAGTAGAAGTACATTCTGATTATGTTGAAAACCACAATGTCAACATGGACAAATAAACAAACTTTTTTCTCACCAAATTACATCACAGATGTCAGGTGCATGTTGCTTGTTTCTCTTTTTAGTACCTATCATCTCCGGTTTGAGCGATCAGCTGCTTCTACCAACCATATTTGACGATAATACGTCCGGGTAAAACGTCGTGCAATGTTTTGTTTACAAAAACTTCGCACCAATAGCAATACAATTGAAGAAAAAAATGCAATGTTACACCGGTTAGAAGCCGGGGAATACCCGTTAATGGACCTCTGCTACAAGAGAAAGCAAATTTTTTTGCTAAACAGTTAGACATGCGAAATTTCATATGTTCCACAAGTTTGATAAATCGTTTCAAAGTGGTAAAATTGCCGGCGAGTCTTTGTCAGTTCAATATAATGAGGTAATCGATTGGATACAAAAAGTTTGCAAACTCTACGTGGGCAATTTAGAGACGTTGACATTTTTAATGCATATGAGACCGAGCTGTTTTATAAATTAACCCCGGACAATACGTTGAAATTCAAAGGTGAAAAATGTACATGAGGAAAATTATCAAAGTAGAGAATAACTGTGATGGAGGCAGCCAACATGAGTGGTATAGTTGAAAAAAACTTCTAATAATCGGAAAATCTCAACTACCCCGATGTTTTAAAAATTTTCGGCATTTGCCAGTGGATTATGAGATCAACCGAAGGGCCTGGGTACGCGCATGGGATCGTGAACTTACGCAAAAGAACCAGAAAATCCAGTACACCCCCATATTGCAGACTTGAAGAGCGTAACTCTGGTGTTTTTGCCTCCAAACACGACATCAGTGTTGCAACCCATAGATCAAGGGATTATTCGAGCTTTAAAAGCACGTTTAGTGGTTTTGTGCGAAACAATATAGAATGTAGAATAACTTCAAACGCAGATGATTTCAAGTCTCATTTGCCAACTTCTGGTGATGTCTGCGTTTTGGACCTTGACTGATTATCTGCTACTTTCTTTTTTAATTTACAGGTGTGATAGATACCTTTCATCTTAGTAATTTCCTCTACCTGAATTGGTCTGATTGCCTGTTCTGGCCTACCTACGTTTATCATTATGCCTAAATCATCACTTGCTGAGTTTTGCTCTTGGGGTTGTGCGGTCTGTATGATTTTGTGGAGTGATTTCGATAGCCTCTATGATTGTTCGAGAGTAGAAGTTTTTATTGCTTGCTAATGTTTTTATGTTCTCGAAATTGATGTTGTGTCCTGTCGCCAATGCCTGTTGGAAAAGGGAAGATGTGGTGACTTTTTCTCTTCACTGCTAATTCATGTTCATCCTTACGTACGCCTATTGGTCTGGTCACAATTTGTAGATGTTACTTCGTACACTCCTAGGGACTCTAGTGGTAGCAGATCCTTCGGATTACCGAGCATGGACCTTATTATATGTTTTGGTACAAAAAATGTTACAATGTTGTATTGGCGAAGGATCACACAGAAATATTTGTCAAACAAAAACAATCCTATACATGTATAACTTCTTTTCATCAATTAATATGTTAAATTTATTGTTTTTACTAGTTTTTACTGCCCTGCAGAAGCTTCCCATTAGAAGCAAAAGAGTTTTGATTTTTAACTGAGAGACCTCGTTAATCCGAATTACTATACACGAGATGGACCTGTTACTACTCTACTAGTAACCGATCCTTCCTCAGATCAAGTGTGCGGCGAAGCGGGGGTCGATGGAATCAGTCAAGTCCTAGAAAATCGACTTCCTCGGTTAGATCCGTTTTACACTGGTAAGAAGTAATACCCCGAAATCCGTCAAATCAATGTCAGTCGTAGTATCAACCAAAATATGACTGGTTTTCCAGCAGGCATCTGTCAGATCCTATTGTCTGGAAACGCTGGGAATTTGAAATATTAATTTTCTTAGTTTTTGTAATTTGAAACATCATTCTGTGTCTTAAATAAATCTTTTTTGACAAAATATGTTTCTGAAGCATTAGTACTCAAAGGGGAACTAATTATTTATTCATATTCGATTCATTCACTGCACTGACTGCGAACGACAAGTATTTAATTTTTAGATCAGTATGTTGAAACCCGAAAAGAAATTTATGCGACCTAATATAATTATCCGGGGGTTAGTCTCTGGTATTTACTGCTCGATTTACCCGGTAAATGAATCGAAAACCACTAATAGGCAAGCAAACTCCCTCGAGTGAAAGAAGATTGCTTTCAGGACTAAGCGTAAGCTCGACGGGAATAAATCGCAGCCGTTCTTGAATCACTGCAGTTGAAAGCACACTATATATACTAGGTGAGATTCATAAGTGGTTCCTGGTAATAATTTTCCAACAACGAAAGGAAAATTTCTAGAAACCAAATTAGACAAATCGTAGAAAAAAAATAAATTTTCTATACTGAATGCACTTAAAAGTTTGCAAATTACTTGGAATCTAAATCAAATTAATTTTTTTCCGATATTGTTAACATTTTCGTTTTTTAAGCGCGTTAGTTGAAACCTATCGAAAATAGGCATAAGAGACATGCATGGAGAAAACATAAAAGTTTCTTTGACAAAAATGTTATTTTACGTTCAAAATATGTCTCTTATTTGAAAAAGGATCTTTCATACTACTGATTATTAAAAAAACAAATCAATTAAAATAATTTGTAACCTCTGGTGGAGTGCAGTAGATTTGCGAAGAATAAAAACTCAACCATGTAAGTATTTTTACTGCATTGTATTAACTATTGTTACGTTGTTCTTCTTTTATTGTAGAATTTTAAAGATTAGCTGATGATGAACCTATATAGGTTCGCAACATGTACCGATTGATGGTTTTACCGCTCTAACATCTGATGGTGACATTAAATTGTGGAGACGACTTTGAGTTTTTATTCTTCGCAAAAATATTTTTTGCTTCTCGAATGCCGGAAAACTACTGGAAAAACATGTACCATTACATTATTCACTACTGGTTATGAACTGGATTCACAGAAGAGAAGCTCGATCATCGGACAAAAAAAATCAACAGCCAATAACGTCTGAGAACAACGTTATTTTATCCTGCCGTCGACCTTGGCACCCAAAGTAAATTTTTGAATTGGTAATGGTCATTAAAAATACTTAAACTTTTCCTGAAACGTTTCTCTTAAATAAGACATGTATTCCTTTGTTTCCAAACTTTTGAAAGCGTATGAATATTTTATCAGAGTTGTAAAGGTATTCGAAATACTTTTAAAACAAGTTGCCACTCGACCTACTTTCCCTATCTAAATAAGGATCGTTAGACGCACCCCTCTGAGGGGGTGCGTACTACAAAAAATTTGATTAGTCTGAAAGGTGCCCCCCTTTAATTAGAAATCAACGTGTCCGAGCTTTTTTTAAAAATCTTACTTTTTATATTAAAAAATGGCTCTGTTAAGTTTTCGTTGTTACACACTGTATATAGTCTGTGTCACAAGATCCTTTTTTTGGAACTTCTGTCCAAGGGCACCGAAAA
>WOGO01006340.1:0-11157 GCA_015342085.1 Leptinotarsa defecta
ACCAAAACAAAATATGTTTCTAGGAAAGGGGGTTATTGAGGGTGCAGGCATTTCTAGTGTGTCCATGAAAATGTCTGCTGAAAAGAGACTTAATGGTGAGCCCATAGGGAGACCTGAGTTTTGTAGATGAAAATTATTATTATATTTGAAATTTTGTTTCCGACATGTATCCAGAAAATTGCAAAATTCGGTTTGTATGAATTTGTATTACTATTATCTAATATGTATTACACGAGGGAAAGACGTTCGTCTGTTGGAATGTTAGGAAACATGTTTTTTACTTCGAATGATACTAGTTTGGTATTATTTTTGCTATTTAAATTTGATAATTTGTCAGCTAGGTCTACTGAATTTAGAACTGTGTTTGAAGGATTGAATTTTGTGAGGTTTCTGAATCTTAAATTTGAAGTTCATTTTCTTATTTCACTGTGAACAAAACAAAAAGCACTTGTACATCGAAACGTTGTGAGTACGTTTATACTCAATGAAATAATATTTATTATGGTGTTGCACATTAAACCTATTGACATTAGTGTTATCAGTTCCCTAAACATAAATAGTCCCCCATCGTACACACATGAACATTGTCACAGAAACACTCGGTGTCTCACTAACCCGATCATTCACCTGTTTCCATTCGTAAAACAAATCAAATTTCTCGCCGTCCATTTCCAACTGATCGGGTGTTTCGGATATCTGGAATCAAATTAGACCCAATTAAGACAGATTAAATGGCCAAAAAACAACAGTGGACTGTAATTACATACAAACATTTCACCCAGCCGTTATGAGTGGTAGAACCGACGCGTTTCGCATAACCTTTCTTTGTTTATTTATATTTCAGTGGATTGGTTACTTTGTATCAAGCGACTTTAACGACACCTAAGTGCTAAAACAAAAACAAAACTTGTTGTGTGGCTTGTAATTAAATCAGGTTGAAAAGTAGAAAGAATGATTCACATGGCGAATTGAAAGTCGCGGAGTTTTGAGAAGTTATCTCATGAATTATTTGAGAAACATGAGGTTCTGGAACAATTTACTCCCAAGAAAAACTGGAAACTTGTTCTTAGTTCGCGCAATTCTCAGTGAACCTTTGAGTGTACCTCAGGACACCCTGCTGCGGTATTTATGTTCACAATAGATTTATGTTCATTTATTATCTTTGTCATTTCTCATTTTCATTTTGAAATCTTTGTGTTGAAAATGTTTTGCTCATTCAATGAGACAATGAGTCCATCTCAGAAAGGGACGATGCGGGTACTACGAACACGATGTGCAGCTCATAGATGGAAGCATCCTACACCATTTGGATGCTGAAGAGACGTATAGTTGCCTCGGGGTGGAACAACGCCACTCACAAGAGGTAACAGCAGTGAACAACTCTCTCCGCGACAAATATCAGCAAAAACTTCGACAGATGTGGTCATCGGAACTGTCGGGTAGAATAAAGTTGCTGCAACAAATATGCTTGCCGTTCCAATTTTACTCTACTCGTTTGGAGTAGTGAAGTGGACTAGTTTTCGACACTGAACGAGGTGACCACAACTCTGTCACCGAGTTGGAACCCGTTCAGCAAATAGCTCATATAAAAGCCGCAGAAAAAACCACACTTCTGCGGAAATACAAAGATAATATAATGCGTTAGGTCTTCTTCAATAACATTGGAGATTTTGACTTATCAAAGCGCCTGACTTTCGCTTTCCTCAGGTCTAGTGGGCTGAAGTCGGAAACTGAGGGGTTCATCATGGCTTGCCAGGATGGTATCTTCAACATCTCAGTCTATCGCAGTCGCGTGATGAGTATAAAGGTTCCTGATACAAGGTGCAGGGCCTGCCGCGAGGCGCTCGAGACCATTATGCACTTGCTATCAGCATGTCCCGTATATGCGGTCTTGGTCTATATCCATCGACATAACGCGACCACCCTTAGAGTGCTATATTACCATCTACGGTACTCTTACGGTACTAACGAGCCACCGGTATTACCCTACGCTCCGGGGGATATTGAATCCGTTGTGGGGAACAATAAGTGCCAAGATTATTGGAACTATTCGCTTCCCACCCTCAGGCTCATACAAGCTAATGAGCCTGATGTAGTCCTTCTCGACTCGAGTTTTCAGCTCCTGGCGAGACGAATATCATCCGAAAAGAGGAGACAAAACGGATAAAATATCGAGAGTTTCTCTTCGAAATCCGCAAATTCTCTCCAGACCACTCTGTCAAGATGGTTGTTCTGAATATTGGATCCTTGGTGGAATGATGCCCTTCCTACTCTCGAATCTTAAAATTATACCGGCCTGTCGCACTAAGGCATAAAACTCAGCCGGACAAATGCAGAAGGCTGCCATTCTTGGCTCACTGCGCTTGCTTAGGGCACATGATTCTCGGACCCAATGTTGGTTGATGATGCTGGCGCGCCCTCCTGAATGAATGTATTGGGGCTTTGGAGGATAGGGCCTGACCAGCGCAAACCCCGATATAAAAAAAAATAATAATATGATATACTGATGCCGCACTAGGCCAGAAATCAGCCGGATAAATGCAGTAGGTTGTCATTCCTAACTCACTGCGCTAACTCAGGGCATATGTTGCTCGGACCCAATGATCACTTACACCACGGTGTGAGGAGTGGTCGTTGAGAAAAAGTATATTGATTTTAATGATGAAGAGGACATCTTTTCATGTATGAAAATACAAATACGATAATACAAATACAAATGATTTGAATGGATGAATGAATAACCTAAAAGTAATTCACTAATTGTTTCAAGGTGGTGAAAAAATAATAGAAATACACAAAATATAAATAAGATATAAACAATCTGACGAAATTGTGAACAATTTCATATGAAAAAAAAACACATATATACTTCACACATTTGCTTACACACTTTTGGTGCAATGTAAAAAATATCTCTGTCCAAAATGTTTTGACATGAAAGGTACAATATGAAAATTTTTTGACGGGTATATCATACTAACTTCAAGGGAATACAATTGTCTCAAGTCGAGTACATTGATTTCACTGAATAGTTTATCAGATGGATATGTAGGGTTTCATAATGATATTCTTCCCAAGAACCTCTTCTCTTCTGAATAACTGCTAATGGTTTGAGATGAGTTTTCACAACCCCACTCCATCCCAGAATCCCTTAACGTAACTGAATTTCAACCAAGGCATGATATAATGCCTTCAAATGTTCATAATCGAACAATTTTCAGATATTTGAATTTGTTAATTATTGTTAAGAGCTTTTTGATTGCGTTTATGATATAGTGATCTCTTGATCCCTCCTCAGATGAAAATCTATATAGATCCCTAAATATTTGAATTTTCACACAAGTTGGAGAGAGTAGGGCTTACTCTGAATGTTGATTTCTATGTTTTTAAAGAACGGAATGTTTCACTTATCACATGTTGAAGATATATTCTTAGTTTCATCTAGGTTTACAGTAAGTAGTTTGTTATCCAACCAGTTGTCCGGCTTCTTTCTTGAGGGCATTCCAATTCACGTCCTGATGGACAACGACCACGTTATCCGCTAATCCTATAATATCATCACTATTTTCAAGGGGATTATTTCATTGTCATATATATTGAAGAGTCTGAGACCAAGGATC
Organism: Leptinotarsa defecta; assembly: GCA_015342085.1. Taxonomy (NCBI): domain Eukaryota; kingdom Metazoa; phylum Arthropoda; class Insecta; order Coleoptera; family Chrysomelidae; genus Leptinotarsa; species Leptinotarsa defecta. Next base: position 3,621 of record WOGO01006340.1, read on the forward strand.
GTGCCTTGAGAAACACCGTATTCGATTACTTCCTGATGCAATGTTTCACATACGGATTCATTGTTCACCAATATCAGAAAAGTGTCACTATAATCTGCCAAAGAGCATCGTTATTCAATATAGGTGGCTTTTTTAAATTTATCTTTTCATAAAAGTTCTTTTTCGTGGATGATCTCGGTTTTTCTTAAAGAAAAAAGTGTAGCCATGAAATTGTCGATAAATTGAAATTCAGTGACCTTTATTATAACTTGTTATTATCGTCATTGTCATCACGCAGTAGGGAAACAAATCAAGTCGAGCTGCTGAGTAGAGTCACGAAACATTATAGCTGTTTCATCTATGATGGAGTCTTGTTTTGAATGGTTTTAATAAATAATTGATGAGAGAGGTAATCGAATTGGAGAACCGAATCATTTGATTATCATAGTTGACGAGTTGGTTAACCAAGTAACTCTCTCATCAATAAGAGTATATACGTTCTGAATAACTATAATACAATAATGCCGTATCAAAATTCAATCAATATTAATACACTGGTATAAAGGATTATTCATAGGCAATTACTTTGTGATTATCTTCATAGAAATAATTCTTAATGAATTCTGAAATGATAATAGTGAAGCATTCGAGAAAGTTGAAGGAATCATTTATTTCATTCCATGATTGAGTTATCTGAACTGGTCTAACATAATATTATAAACAGGAAATATTTGATTTGTTTGTAATGAATAAACCAAAAAACTATTTAGCTCTTTTAAAAAATCCTTTTACCTATGGAAACATGCATATTCGATGAGTAACGTCGATCTGTATTTCATTTTCTGGAACATTGAAGATCAACCGAACGAGCATTTTTCTCAAATACCAAAGCTGCAATACTCTTCTCAACGAGAGTTTCACCAACCTGGAAATGAAGAAAACTAATTCCTAACTCTAAGAGGGTTAGGTTAGGTGAGGTTAGGTCTAAAGTGAGTTGGTCTATTCGACTCTCCACCGCAACCCGCAAGGGTTTATTGTAGCTGATTCAAATTCACACTCGAACAAAAGAACCCAGCTTCTTAACGAATCCTATCAGGTTATATGGTGAGTGGTCTATCAGGTCAGATGGTTAGAGTACGGATCTGCCGTACTATAAGAAGGCCTTTTAGACATCGTACTTCATCCCTACTGTAGTCCAACGTATCAAGCTTCGAATGGTTAATAAACGCCTTGGAGTGAGCCAAAAAAGGTTATGTTATAGTATTTGAAACATATAGCTTTTCAAATCTAGAAAGAGACTTGAGAGTCATCTTTCTCTTTCACGAACGCGCATCTAGAGAAAGAGGAAGATGATTGTCAAGTCTCTTCCTAGATTTGACAAGTTGTATATCTATATGGTCTATTGAAACTACATCGGAACAAGTAAACTGACAAGGTGACTAAATGACAGGTGGGTCATCTGTAGTGTTATTTTGTTATTGTATTCTAAAACCTATTAGGAACACTAGTATACACCTGTTTCCCACTCATGTAATTGTTACGTAAAATAGTAAACAGAAAGCTGTTTGACTTGGAACCTTTATGGTTGTTCGTAGATTTTATCCACATTTTCCGATTTCTAAACTTTCGAAGACATCTGTAAACTTAGTGTCATGTATCGGTTTCCATAATTTCAAGCATTCTTCATTCTGTAACCATGTTTTAAGACATGTTGAGCGACACTGGTCTCCTCTGGTCTTTTATCGTATTATCACAGTCCGCTTAGAACGGCGTATATGTGGAATAAACTTCCAGAGAACATATTTCCAAATAGATTGATTCTCCAACGATTCAAAACTAAAATGAATCACCACTTTTCCACTGGCACCTCTCTGATAGCGCTTATTTCATGAATCTGAGATTTGTGGTTTTCCAATATTTTTCTGAATACCTTCATTTGCTGATCCTTATAAACGAAGGTGGCCGTTTGTCAGTTCACTGGTTAGTTCAGTTTCAGTTATCTCTTGATGGTGCTAACTTCGTTATCGAAGCACGCATCAAGAGACAGTATATTTGCTCTGGTGCTCTACCTGTCAAGTTGTTCTTCTGTGTCAACAGACCACCACCAACGGTGATGGCTGGTTTTATCGAATCATTCAGTATACTTCACTCCAGTTGAATTCTATACATTATTGACTTTTTTAATTTTGTTCCCTCTAGAATTATCAATTCATTTCAATTTTTGTGATTACGAATTCAGCCACTGATACACTATGTCAAAATATAAGAAAATAGTTAATTTTGCTAGGAATCCCACAATGAATACACCCCATCAATCGTTTTGACTCCTGTGAGTTGTCGTTCGAAGGATGCTACAGCTGATTAACGAAAAAATAAAAACAAATTCGAGCAGAAACAAATATTGAGCATTTCAGTTATAGCCTCTAGAATTCAGCAAATTAGCTAAGAAATACCTATTTTCGTCTACTTCCTAAGATAAAATACAACTGAGTACCGGTGGAAACATTCTGTACCTACATAGGAAATATTGTGAAATATAACATTTGAATATTTGAATTTGTTTAGAGTTTTACTCACTAAGAAGAGCTAATGGTTTTTTCCTTTATGGAAATATAACCTATGGGATCGAAAAATAATTAATCTTACCGTAGTCGGAAATAAACGAGGATCCCCATGGCGGCCCGTTGCAAAGCCAAACTGCGACATCAACCGTCAAACTATATTCGCCCACTGTGGTTGACTACAGCTTTCACTGCAACGTTACTAGTTAAACCTAGGCACGAATCAAAGCATTGGTAATGCACTGTTTTGAATCTTCAAAGACAACTGGATTCAGTTGTCTTTGAAGCATGAGCCTGAGCAGGTAGAGACGATGATATCTTTACTTACGAAGACATTTATGTGATGAACACCTGATCAAGACCTGATTTGTCAAAGGAGTCTCGACAGTCGTTGCTTCTTACTGACCGCTTTGCGGAGCCTCGTTTATCTGTTATAATCGTGGATTGAGTCTTTTGTCGATCCCATGCATAACGTCTTCGTATGGAAAGTTGTAGTTGCTTCTACTTACTCAGGATTGCCTTTCAAGAACAGTTGAATCCAGCGTTGTTTTCTTGGTTCAGCCTAGCATCACTGATGAAATCTATGGTGAATCGAAATAGCGCTGACTGGTATTAAATAACGAATGCTTCGTTTTCGAGCTCTGTTTTCAGCTTACTTATAATATACTGATCAACTCATGGCCACCTGCATCCTATTGACATATTTCTACCGCATTGTGTATCAGATTTTTGTTGCAAATCTTCTAAAGATACTAGTTGTTATTCATAAATTCATCTTCTGAGTTATCTATATTTGATTAAATCACGGGTAACAAATCTGGTGACCGTGATAGCCATCAAGATTTAATTTTTCCATGTTCATTGCTGAGAAAAAATAACAATGAAAATATAAACTGGACAAAAACCGCTCAAATGACTGTCATCATTATATTGCAGGGGATCATCAGTTTTATCCTATTGAGGAAGAAACTGAACAAATTGAGAATTTTAAACGTAATTTCAAACAAAACAATTGGGTGTAGAGGTAGCGTACTTGTACGGATTCAAGGTCATTTTTATATTTCAAACTGTTTTTGTGTTTTAGAGTTAGTTGAAAATAAAGGCTTGTGTTAGACACTTCGAGTATAATTTTTGTTGTTGTGATTTCCTTCAAATTAAGGACAATATATCACAAAGTGACGACGAGATAAATTTCAAGTGAGAGTACATAATAATATTAGTGAATCTCAACATTACGGACCCAATAGTGCAACATACGGAACATTTACAAGAATTTACTCCTGTTCATGCAGATTGGTCAATTTATAGGAAAAGGTAAAAACATTATTTTCCAGCTGATGCAATTAAAGAAGAAGACCGAATGATATTTATAATTATTATCATTTTTCACTATCCTCATCTTGCAATCAGTTTCAAGAAAAAAAAGTCGTGAAAAGTCGTAATATAGTTTTTGACAGCTGTTTTAAAATATGTTTTTTTGTTAACCATCTATCGCACCCCTACGAACGACAACCCTCAGAAGCCGAAACTTGTGCGAGCTAAGGATTAAAGAGGTCTTAACTTTCAACGTGTAATTCCCAACACGGGTTGGACGACAGCAAGTGAAAATCGATCGTTCAGCCTAGGATTTGAACCAGTGACCAACACGGCACACAGAGCGGTAAAATCACCTAAAACCTGGCCATAAATAAAATTTGTCAACTTCAATTGCCACAGGTAATAATGGACATTAGGACAGGTAGATAAAAGGGTCATCATTTGTTACCGTCATTACCTGTGTATATCCATTATTTGTCACATGAGAGCAGAAACCTAGCTTTTGTTCACTATGCATGTGTTCGTTATAAATAACCCCTCAAATCTCATTTGTTTGCTTATTTATTAATTTATAATTTGTGTTATAATGGTGAAAAAAAATGCTATAGATATTGTTGGTCAAGGTATATACTACATTTCAAAATACATAAATTTTATTTAATAGGCTTTATTTTCGAATATAGAGTGTAAGATCATTTGTATAAAGAAAAACTTGTATTTTTTTTCATTCTTCAGCAATCGTGGATATTTTAATATGTGCAACTGATTGCAACAAAGTAATGCTGATGTTTTATGACACTTCGACGTTTCTAGAATAAAATTATGAAGCAAAATCATTCACTAGTATTCACATTTCATATAATTTTTCTTTTGAAATTTACGAAAAATTGTAGTTCCAAGTGATATTTTCCCAACTGTTACATATTGTGGTCATTCTGTTATATCTATGACAAGATTTGAAAGAAAACTTGGTTGAAATAACCAAGTGCCTCCCGGAAATAAGTGATGAACTTCAAAAAGTCGTTAAGACTTTTCAAGTGGTATATAAACGTAAATAGCTTGCCTGTAATAATACAAATAGTTGTTTCTTAGAAAAAGATCACGAATGGCTTGATGGCCATTCCTACTGGCCCAGTTCCTGCAAGTTCCAAAGGTCGCCCGAGCAAAGAATTCGCAGAATCAGGTGAACGCACAAAACGTCGTAAAGCAAAGGAACTCAGAGAAAATGTGGTAGTTGACGAACTGACTCATGCAGCACAGCTGAATCATCGATCTGGAGGAAACAATGGCATTGCAAAGGTGACCAAAATTCCAACCAGTGCGGTGAAGTTTCGTAAAGCAGCTGTTATTGGGAGTAGAAATGTGGCTCCAAAAAAAACACACGCCCGAAAAAGCTTTAATTATTGAAGCCAATATTGAAGCCGATTTGACCATGAATCAATATGAGGTGATTCATATATACAAAAAACATTATCGAGACTATTGCAAAAGTGAAATTACAAGACTTGTTAGACCATACAGCATTGCGACTCTATAAATATTCAGACCCAATTTCTCAAATATAAGCTCCTGATGAAAATTCGTACTTCGGCTTCGTCCTGATGTATAAATGGGGATGTGATGGTTTCAACCAAATTCAGTATAAGCGAAAGTTTGAATAAGAGGAAAGCAGTAATGCAAATATATTTTTAAGTTCCTTGGTACCTCTTCGATTGATGAATGGTAATCAAATAATATGGCAGAACACGCAACCTTCATCGCCAAGATTTTCAGGCCTATACGTATCAGATATATAAAAGAAGATAAAGATATCATGAATGAGGAAATTGAGTATATTGAGAACCAAGCACAAAAACTCGAGACGACAATCGCCTTTATCTCATTTTATGTCTAATATAATAAACCTTTTTTCAATACAAAAAAGTGAGAATTTATTTTTGGCCACATTTTAGGTGGTTTTACCACTCTGTGCGGCGATCGATTTGAGTGAACAAAGCACCCACGTCGAACCGATCGGCTACCGACCGACTGATACTGAACACTGTAAAATTCTAATATTTGAAAAGTTATCACATGCCTTTTGATTTTCATCGAGTGTACCACACTGTGACTTCTAAATCTAGCTTCACTATTGGTCGATACAGATAAATAAATAACATTAATTAACAAAGAAATGGCCAAAATAACATTACCAGTATCGGAAATGTCAACAATTGAGATGGAATGTAAAGTAGCATTTTGTAGGAGAATTATTAAGTAAAAACAATGGTTATTGTCATTTTGACATCAGAATTGTCGACAAAAAAAGCAGCCATTTAGTTTTCAGTCAATGATTATGCTAGAATTGGGTGTAGTAAATATTCGAAAAGAAATAATACATGGCAATACATATTCCGTGTGGACAGATTTCATGGCTGTTTCGTAACATTAAATATAAAGAAGTATAAAAGAGTTTCCAAAGTTATAATTCTCTTATAATATAACTATGAGATACACCCTTTGAATAATGAAAAACTGTTCTATAATGGTCTCCAAATAATGGTGATTCTACATGACCTGTTTGGAAAAATTCAGTAGGTAACTGTTTCTACAGAGGATCAAATGCGAATTTGATTTATCTCCATTCTACTCTTTCAAAACAAACGTTACAGTAATCTTTCAGAAAAAATATCTCTAGTAATCTCTACACGAGTCTAATCTGGAAGAGTGTTTGCTTGTCCTACTTAAATTAACATTTTCGTAATTGGCCGGTTGTCTTCACGGCAGAAATTAATTGATCCTTCTTGTGACTGTCACTCATCAGAGTAATAATTTTCATCGCGAAGATGAGGAACAATCTAATAACTGGTTCTCGACAAACGCAAAGTCACTTCTCAACAATATCTTCACATGCTCACAATCGATGTTGAATACGAAGTGTCTACACGAATACATTTTACGAGATTTATTTTTGTTGTTCATGACTGTCGAAACAGATTTTTGTGATACATGCTTCGAAAATTATCTTGGTGAACAAAGCGTGCCGCTAGTTCACAATCGTCTTTCGTGTCGGCATAGTGTCGACATTTTTCAACTCTTTGTTATGTAGCTCGAAGGCTGAATACATTTTGTTTCGAGTTATTAAATGACAAGCTAATCAGAGGCAATTATGATGGAACAAAAAAATTCTAGCGTTCTTTATATGAATTGTTGTTTCGTTATAAGTTGCTGACTGTCGGTAAAAACTTGTTCAATGATTCATCGGAAAAACCAACTCTGAGTTTTCGTAAGGGAAAGAAGATTTCGAATTATTCTCAAAATTATGTGTTTACCCTCACCCATATTTTGCTTCGTATATCTCTTACTTATGTAGCTCCCAGGCTAAATATATTTTCTTTCAAAAATATGATAGAAGTGACTGATACTTGATGAAAATACATTATAACGTATTCAAAAAACAATTCAATGTGAGATTCCTACTTGACAGTTTACAAAACCGCGAGACATTTTTCGCTGTACAGAGTAGACCACTTTAGGGAAACTCATGTGTTCCAACTAAATAGATGTAAACTGTGGGTTGTGTCTGAAAGTCAAATTTTATGACAAACTCAATGGTGAAAACAGCATATCGATATCTATCATCTTTTCTGAGTTACAGCATATTTTTCGAAAATGTGTATTTTGAAAAAGTTTTTCCTGTC
>WOGO01006341.1:0-11812 GCA_015342085.1 Leptinotarsa defecta
AAAAATATCAGTTTGGTATTAGGGCAATTGATCTCGAAAAAAGTTATTCAACTTTCACACCAAAGGTTCCAATCTCATCGTTACTCATCGTTATTAGACAATGGAAGTCCAAACTGAAGAAATACACCACGAAACAATCTCAACTACCTTCAAAGTGTGGAATGTTATGAATAAGTTGTCCAATAGTAAAATATTGCCTTATACGTTAAAAAAGATGTTTTAATTTAGTTGTCTAGAAATGTTTGAAGTATGTGTGTTTGTAAATTGTCATACACCCCACTTATAATTATTTTCACCTGAATACTTTAAGATAAACTTTCAGTATTCGTTTGAAAATGTCCTCATAGAACGAAACTGCAGTAACGTCAGTTACAAATACAAGTTGTATAAAAACATAGAAAGATTTATTTCTCATTTCTCATGAAGATTTTCTACCACGTAGTAACGGTTACATCCAATAGCCAGTTTCATCAAGACTCAGCATTTGTTGAGTTTATTTATGGTGTTGAATCATAAAGGTGTTCGGTTTGGGATCTGATTTTCAGCTAATATTTTTAGATACTTACCTGTTTGCTGTTGGTAACAAACTTCTCTACACAAGACAAGAACAGACTTTCGTTGACATCATTGATGAGTTGTAAGCCAAAAATCTTGAATATGTGAGTGTAAACACAGGTTGCGTGATTAATGTCTTGATACAAGGGTTCGGAAAGAAGCTGCCAAAACCCCTCCAAAGAAACGACTTGCTCTATCAAATGCTTTCTTCGACTCACCCAAAGATTTGCCATTATGTGAAGGACTCCAACTTGTAAAGGACTCCTCAAATACTCACAGGTCTAAAAAAAAGAAATGGTCACTTTAGAATAAAAAGAAATCTTTACAGATAAGTATTCAATGAAGATTAATCCCACTCTCACCTTTTTTATATTTTTCAGATAGTCAACCATAAAATCAGTGATTGTATCACCAGATATAGTCCTCTCCATAACTTCGTCATACCACTTCCTGTATCTTTTTACGTTGAAAAATGCCGCTGTCATTCCATGTTGATGCAAAATGCAAGTACTTATTAAGTCCAAGATATTTATTTTCAATTCATTGTCTTCAGTGGAATCTCGAAGTCTGTCCAAAAATAATCTGTGAACTTGATCATAATCCAACTCCAGATACCCGAATAAAGGAATGTCTTCATCCTAAAATAAAGAATATAATCATAGAAAGGGGATATACTGATTAGAATTCGCCATACCAATCTGCGTTAGCGCACAAATAATAATTATTGTTTCTACTTATTGTTCATAAGTTGTTTGAGCTACAGTTCAAAATACCTACCTTCACTAGATTTTATTAATTTTTGTATTGGATAGAATAAACAATTACCGTGTCTATTGAAGTTCATTTGCCAGTTAAAGAAATTAGGTTATATATTATAGTGACTGATCAAAACCCCGAAGTAACTATAAAAAAGTAATGGATAGTTTTTGTTTCCTATTTTTTCAGCCAACTGATAAGACTTACATAAGTACATTACGTATATACACCAGTACCACTCCCTAAATAATTTAATTTGATTACTTTATTAATATTAGGCCATTTGCGAAATTCCAGAGCACTTTAGCATATGTGAATCATTATTATGTTTGTCAGGTTGGTGGTTAGTTTGGAGAGTGAAATTAATAGATTCAGGATTTTCAAATTGAGATTTTTCAACAAATTTGTATTATTTCCAGACACTCTTCTGCATCTTTGTTTACCTGTTGCCACATATTACTTGTGCAGATAATCTCAGTAGAGATTCCCAGCTTAGCTTTTTCATCAGATTTGAAAAAGGAAGTGACCACCGAATCTTACCATTGTACTAGTATTTTGCCAGTTTTAAATTTGAAAGTATTTATATAAACACGGGCTTTAACTAAATATAGGCGTAAAGTTTTCATAAGTTTGGAACTAATTCCATTGAGACCATGAGCACAAATGTTTTGTAACTTTGATTTAATTTCAATAATTCCTATGTCTTTCACAAGGGTAAAAAATTGAATTGTAAAATATTTTAATTGTGTTTTAAGATTTCCAATTACTTTCGATAAATTTTGATATCATTTTATTTCTGAAAAATTTTAATTATGCTCATTGGTTAAGTTTTCAACATTAGGAAATGAATAGTATTTCATTCTTTCCTGTGCCTGACGACTAACAATATTATTTGTACTACTTGCATTTTCTGCCTTACTATTTGTGTTAAAAATTATTTTGGTTAGTAATTTTTCTGATAAAGAATTTTCAAACAGTACATTTTTCAATAATTATTTTTTACTTCAGTGAAGGATGAACAAGTTTTCCGATTGTATTCTTCAATCAGTAAATTGAATTTATTTTGGATGATTTTTGATTGGTAGGTTGATATACCAATCCTGTGATCAACGAATTATTCTGTGAATTATTTTGGTATCTGAATAAATGTTTTCAATAATTGAGATACTTATTCCAAATACACACAAATTTGATATTAAATAGATTTAATGAAGGTAATGTAATAGTTATCATGAACAAAAATTATATTGAAAAATCTTCAGATATACATCACGACAAATAATCATATATCACACTTACTTGCCAACAAAAAGCAAATAACTTCATATAAGAACATAGGCTTTCAAGGCCAGAGTCATGATTAAATGGACCTGGAGTTCCATATGTTTCGTCTGCCAAAGCAGCAGACATCATCAGTAGTATGTGCGTTGACTGTGATTTGGTTTTATTTTGAAATCTCAGCAACGACTAACTGTCTTTGATATCTGTTGCAGCAACAGACAAAAAATTAGGCTCAAAAACCTACAGACCACAGCTAATGAATTTGAAAACAACAAATGATTTGTTATAAACCAACCCTAAGAACCTACAGACCATGCAAATTGAAATTTGTAAAATGTTTTTTTAATGAATAAATAAATGAAAAATATTCCGTGGTGGGTTTATTCAAATGGTTATAATGTCATAAAACTGTAATATTATATTGTAAAATGAACCCCAAAATCATTTATTGAAACTGCATTACTTACCCTTGCCAAAAATTCCAGGAATCGGCAAGCTAATTTCTTCAGGGGAATCGAGTATGGATTGAGAATGTAAGCAGTTACAGATTTGGAGATGAAACCAATCTTTTTGTCCAGAGTGGTCTTAATATCTGGCCTCTTAGACCTGTGCTTGAATAAAAGCAACACCATCACCAACTGCAACTGCACGCTCTGTATATATTCTACGCAAGTTCCACCCATCCAATTGGACTCCTGCTCCATCAAACATTGTAAATGGAATTTGTCTTTCAGAAACAGTGCTACATAATTCGATGTGACCACTTCTTCGTGCAACAGAGCTTCCAATACCATTTCAAAAACCATAAGTGAGTCATCCGTCACTTTGGACAAGTGCCGTTGGAGTACTTGTCCAAAAATCGAGAAACATAATTTTGAAATGGATATTTCTTCACTGCGATCTTCGTAGTTCCAATGACGGAACACATTGAATGTACAATTTATTATATACCATACACCTGCTAATTGCGCTTCTTGATGGTAAATATTTTTCTAGAACAAAAAAAGGAATATGAAGTGTCTTTATGCAATGAGATCAAGGCAAAGCTGTTTAATGAAAATGAATGGTGAAATTTTGGATAAGCTTCGCCCTCCGATTAAAAAAAAAAACAAACTATATTATTGTAGCAAATAATTTCAAATTACCCGCAAAAGTTAGGTTGGTACCAGTTAGGTGGTTACGACTGGTAAAAAGAGGTAGAGGAGTGGGAAAAAACTTAGGAAGTTACGTTCACATATTTGTTTTTATTTTCGAAAAAAGAAATGAAGTGGAGAGAAGTTTTTGGGACGCAATTCCATGTATTTATTATTACCTTCCCTTTGCTTCAATCGAATTGATTAGTGCAATAAATTATTGTCAACAAAACTGATGAATAATTGATTTAGCTGAAATAAATTGATAACTCGTATATGTCATGACCCCACCAAATATTACTGTAATGTATGCACATGATTCAACATACGCAGGCACGCATACAAACATTTATATAACGTTTCTGATATAATCACGACGTTCCAGCACGATTCCACTTGTCATATTCATGTGCTCTGCTTGATAGCTGAATTCGAAACTGTAAAAAATTGTCATTGTTGATGCTTGTCTATTTATATGTTGCAAGCATCAACGAGAATGAATTCAGTTTCAAATTCAGCTATCAGCAACTGCGATCTTGCCGAAACGTCGTGATTAAATTAAAGACGAACGAATGTACACTCGAGATAACACTTCAGCATGTGATACCATTCGTGTAAAAGTGTTTTCAACAGAAGAATATTATGCCAGAGGTTCCAAATTCCAATTAACAAGGTAATTTTAATGTTTTGCGAGTATCTCGAAAACGGTAATTTGTAGTAATAATATGAAAAAAAAATTCAATGTCCGCCCAAATAAACAACCTTGTAAGTCTTACTATTTTTGAGACGATAGTAGAATCAGCTAGAAAAGATCTATACAAACTCACCTCAATCAAAAAGTCTATGAATTGCAAGTACTGAATAAGTAAAGTGTGCTTGGTCATGTTTTCTTCTTCTCGCAAAGACTTGAATAACAAGCTATGATTATCTATCAGATCTTGAAAAACTTCTGCATTTGTTCTGTCGCGAGTAACAGGCGCAGGAAGAGATGTTTGCCTCACCAATGGTGGAAAGGCCTCTACAAAGTCTAACAACTCCCTTGTTATCACCGTAAAATTAATTTCAAAAAAAAGTAATATAAACTCGAAATTTTTCCTCTGACCCTCAGCAAACAAGACAGGTACTCCGTTAATAAGTTGCACAACACGTTTCAAATCTTTATCTTCTCTTAAATTTCCTCTGTAGTGCTTCAATAGATGGTTTATGAACTTATAGCCAATTATGACCAGTTCAGATAAATTTTCATAGCACTGCCGTTTAGTACTAATCTGAAAAGTCATAGAACTGAGTGAAGTCATGAATTCATCCATTAAGGCAAAAAAACTGAATGAGTAGTGGATCCTAGCAAACTCCATTCCCTGGTAAGCAAAGCATTCAACGACAGTACCACTCGGAACTATGAATCTGTCACTGTTTGTGAAAAGCCTCTGATCACCAACTAAATTGAAACTCTCTCTATGGTCATTCCAGGGTATCTCGGATAGGAAACCAGGTATCGATCTCAAAAGCTTCATTATCTAAAATTATTATTTGGTAAAAAACTAAGTTAGCACTGTTGTGAAGTTAGCAACTATTTTTCAGCAATCATTTTTATCTAGCGGCCAAAACCTGTGTAGCGTCAGGAATATTCAGTGTGAGTTTCTATAAAGTGCACATATTAAAATGGGGAATACAATATCTAATTTTATTGAAAGAAAAATGACAAAACAGTTTGATGAAGATGTTTTGGTACAGGTAATTTATATAATCACCCAGCTTCAGTGAGTTATCAACTCAAATTTCAAAAATTGCAGATGGTTTATTTTCTGTGCAACGATATTGGTTAGTTAACAAACAATAAATTCAATTTACACCATTACATTACCTGTTTTAAATCGGTTTCAACTGTTCGTTTTCAAAGGGACCAAGTCTTTCCCACGCCACAATTGGAGAGGCAGGATGTTTTATTTGCTACATTGACTAAACAATTTGATTTCCGTTAGAGAGAGATAAGAACTGAATCAATCTAGGGATAATATTCTGAAATGAACGGAGTGGAGAGCCTCAGAAAAATAAAAGAATACTGCTGCAGAGTTGTTGCACGATATGTTGTTTTACAAAACATTTTTTTTTCAATGTTTTTTTCCTAGCCTCTAGAATTCGTATTCTATCAAGGCAGTGTTTCTTGGTAGTTGATAACAATAACTGTAAAACTAATATGGCAATATGTTACAAAACATTCCGTGTGTAACCAACAAAATCAACCATAAATTCTATCACAGAAAGTGATTTAAGTTGTGACATATTATTCATTTCACATTATTGGCAGGATAGTGAACAAATGAATGTACCAAATTAAAGAGGTACAGTGTAAGTGTAGAAGTGTAATAAAAAAGTGACAGAAAAGCAATTTTTAAATCTGATGAAGCTATTTTGAAGTAAGACGTACTTGACTTGAGAAAGGTAAGTATAAAGTATGTTCTTGAATATTGGAATGTTGTAGGACAAGAGCACAGCAAATTGAAACAATATTTGTACGTATATTTAGACCACCCGCCGAGATTTCAGATTATTTTTAAAGCTACTCAATGCGCTATTTAAAACAGTATGTAATGGAGATCATAAAGTAATTATAGGAGGTGATAACAACATACATATTTTGAATGCGGGGTCAAACTTAAATCTTCTACAAAATCTACTAGTGTCTTATAATTTTAAAAGTGCAATACCAAAATCTACCCGTGTTATTGCCACCTCTAGTACATATATTAACAACTTTTTCAATGATAAACACAAAGACTTCATGGTCAGAAGTCAAAGATCATCATTTATCAGATCACTATGTACAATATATTGTTGTTCGTGTTTTTTATAGTGGGAATAATAAACTGAAGCCTACGAACCACTTCAGATATTTTTCTGGCGAGAATATTGAAAATTTTAGAAGACTTCTTGGTTATAAGGTTATCCATAAATATATCTTTTATATAAGTTTTGAATTATTTTTGTTTCAACTAGTTTTGATGTTTCAGGCTAAGGACTTAAAGGTTTTATACTTTATGTATCTGTTGAACCAATGTTAGTCGTTACAGATCCTAGAAAAACATTTGTATGTGTTCTTATGTTGTAGTTATGAACCTGGTTTACAATAATAAGAATTGTGCTATATTTTTGGTTTTCATTTATTATATTGTACATATATTTGCTTCTTCGATTTTTATTATATCGGATACAGATAGGATCCTGATATTTTTGTAAATATATTTTGACTATTTTTTTGCAATCTTTATATCAATATTAACCAACTCCTTCAAATTGGAATTAAATACCCATCTATCCATTGTATCTATTGCAAACAAGATGCAGTGAAAATTATACAATCCATTTCAAGTCCCCATAATGAAAATTATTATGGCTGAATTTTGAGACAGAAGAAATTTCTACACTATGCCCAGTATAAACCATTCTTTCATTCAACCTCCAATGATTTGCCCTTGTAATTGGGTACATTATCGGCTAAAATTTTATTTGAAACTAATATTGAATCCATTACTAAATTGCAATTTTTAAACAACATCGACCTTTGCCTACTAGATAATAATTGCCACTGAAAAAGACTGATAACTTCACCCTGGTACAATATAGAATAACTAACTTCTCACTGTGGAGTTAACCAAGTTTAGCTTCACAAGAACTTTGAAATTGTATAAGTCAAACTGAAGAAACTTACGTCATGGTATTTCTCAGGAAGTAACAGCACAGATTTGCACATTTCCAAAAATGGTTCAAAAACAAAAGGAAATGCCTCCAACGATAGTTGAAAAATAGGACTCAAGCTTACTACAGCAGGCATACCCTTTCGTTTCAACAATTCGGCAGTAACTTTACCAACTCCTGCTTGCTCATGTAAGTAAGAGAAATCTGCACAAATTTTAGTGAATTCCAGTACTAATGTATATACAGCATCAATAACAATTTCTCCAACTCTACAGTCCTAAAAATTGACTAATTAACTTAAACATCACCATTATTTTACGTCAAAGAGTGGATCAGTTCTTACCGAAAACATTCTATGAGTCATCACTCTTTGGATAGACTCAAATACTTTTTCTTCTACTAATTTTGCAGCAACATTGTTACAATAATTCATGTGTCTTTCCTCATTGTCCCCAATGGAAGTTTTCAAGACTGACCAAGCAAACAATATAATACTGTTATCTCCGTGACGGTCAAGCACTTCTAAATCTTTTTCAATATGCGTTGGCAACAATTTGGCTACCCCAGGTGTATTCCTAAAGGAAAAAAATTAATAATAATGAAAGTAATGAAAGTATTGCATCTGAGAATCAAGAAAGAGATATAAATGAGAGTAGTAATGTTCCTCCTGAAAGCTGAAGCTTTTAATTTCCATAATTTTATCAAACTTGAGAATATTTTCGGTTTTTGCTTCAAAAGATAATGCTTATTTATTGATATGACTTCTTTAAATAGTTTATTTGGTTAAATTTCTGAAAGTATGTCATTTATCATTGGGAATGCAGTAATTTTTCATTTATTTTCAAAGGAATACAAACGGGCCGAACCCAAATACAGTATTCACATATATATTACAAAGGTAATTTTAAGAAAGAAATACAAATATTGCAAGTAACGGTAAAAGTACGGCACAATTTACGCATACGAATTAGGTAGGGAGAAACCATATTTCTTTTGTTTAAACATAAAGGTGGTCAAGGAATTAGAAAAAATATGTTTTTAATATCTGGAATAATTCTTCAGGCAACGATGCAGATGGAAATTCATGAAGTAATTTGTATATGTTGAAGATATAATAAACAATTGGTAATATCGGGTAGGATATTATGGAATTTAATATTGAATTAGATCGTTAATTGAAATGGTATCGTCAAACCATTCATAATTCTAAAGGTGAATTTGATGTCAGTGATACGCCATCTTTCAGCAAGACTGATTATGTTCAGTTCTCAACACACGTAATTACGGTTATTCGGTGAGTCTCTAATATAATTTTTGTTGATATAATCTATAATATAATATAATGAGAATTTCAAATAGTTGAAGCAAAGCACAGAGAGCTATTTACTTATGTCATAAAGAGCATTCATATTGTTTTTGGATTACTGAAAGGATAACTTGCCCTTATAATGAAGCCAAGCATTCAATTTGCTTTTTTAGTAAAATAAGATATTATTCAATCAATTCAGAGTCAAATATTATTCTCAAGTCCGTTACTTCATTACATATTTGGTGATGATGGTTTCCTAATTTATAGCCAAAATGTGATGGATTATTTCGATGGAATGTAATATGATAGCATTTGTGAAGGTTTGGGCAAAGCGCATTATTTTCACAGTATTTCATAAACCTGTCAAGGTCTTCTTATATTAGCAGAAAATCATTATAATTAGAGATTGCATGGTATATTTGCACATCGTCAGTGTACATGAGACACCTGGAAAACTTAAAACATTCTGAAATATCATTTATGTAAATGTTGAAGAGTAGTGGGCCCAAATGTGTGTTATGCGAATTGAGATATAATTTCCAATATTAAAACGCCTGACGACGGTTAATCACGTAAATCGGAAACAGTTCAGCAGTGATCTAGTAATACCGACTTCAGCAAGCTTGAACACTAGTAAACCATGATCAATTTTGTCAAAAGCTTCACTGAAGCTCGTGTATATAGCATATACTTGAATTTTGCTGTCAGGGTTTTTTAAAGTATATTCCCTATGAAAAAAGGTTGGTTGGGTAACAGAATCAATTTTTTCTTTGTTTTTTGTGTTGATAATATTACTATAATATTTCATATTTCTCTTGTTTTATGTTGGTGTTGTCTCGGAAATTTGGTTGTTGCAATGTTTTTTATTTTTTTAAATATTTATATATGTCTGATGGTTTTTAAAATAGTAATATTATCAACACGAAAAAACTATTTTTCGAGCCCTGAAGAAGAATTTAATTAAATTCTAAACGTCAGCAAGAAAATAATTGTTTTTTAAAGAAAAAAAATGATCGTGTTACCCAACCAATCTTTTTTCAGAAAAATTATTGGATCACTAAACTAGTTAACTATATTCTGTATATTCGAATAAGTTTGTTTCCACGTATCTCTTTTTTAATGAATCCCTGTTGATATTTATTTGAAATATTAGTTACATCGTAATATAAATAATCATACACAATCGATTCAAACAACTTAGCTATGATAGTTAACTTTGAGACAGGTCTATAATTCTCGAGCAATTGTCTGTTACCAGATTTGTGTAACGGAACAACATAGGCTTGTTTACAGAATTCAGGAAAATATTCTTGGTTGTCATTTTTATTTCTTATAACATTTTCGGGTATGTGGTATTAGCAAGTATTTTGATAATTTTTATTGCTAGATACTGTTCTTTTTTGGAATTTTGAAGGTTGAATAAAAGTTGAAGAAAAGTAATCACAGAAATTTGCTTTTATCGATGTTATTTTGTAGAGAGAATCTTTTTTTTATTTAACATATTGCCAGAAATCTTTAGATTACGAAACGTCTTCAAAAGATTTGATATAGTTTTCGTGGTCCAAGTTTATCAAATATTTATAATGTTCTCTTAATATTTTGAAAGTGAAGTAGTCCATGTCGTTTTGGTATTTTTTCCACCGGGAGTGATATTTATTCTTTTCCTTAACCACCTTTATGGTGCTCACAGTGAAACAACTAGCATTTTTTTTTAAATAATGTGAGGTTTTTTGCAAATTATTTATCAATAAATGAGTGTATTGAAGAATACAAAATACCGATAGATTTGTTCCTAAACATATCTATTCAATCCATGCCCTTGAGTGATTCATTGATTAAGTTGTAAACAAAGGTATGCGGCATATTTTTTTGAGGTTAAGTGGAATGTATTAGAAGATAATAAAGACGGTATTATTATTATTATTATATATTTTTAAGTTCTATTTTGGTAATTCTATCCTTTAGAGCAACTTGATTTAAAGTTCAAGTTTGAGTGCTTTTATTTGAAAGTATCAATTGATCTTTTAAGAAGAGTTATTCGTTATTTTGCGATAGTTCTCAGTTTCTGTTAATTTTCTAAAAGGCATCGTTCTGAACTCATAGTGTCCGTTTTCTGTAGAGAAAGCTGTTTTTTAATAACCTTCGAGTTCGTTTCTATTTGATAATCGACCACAAGATCTAGGGTGTTAAATCATTGACTTTTCTCCAACTTATCCAATACATCTGTAACATTAGGCACGGGTATTTATCATCTATTGTTTTCTCATTCAATTACCTAAAATCTATTTCCATTTTTCCTTCCTCGAGGCATCAAATTTTTTTGGTACAATCCGAACAGGGCTTGACCAAGGTGAAACTAAATGTTGAACAATTCCCTGATCCAACATTTTTCCTATTCGACTCTTTACTTCAGCTTTAAGTATTTTCGGAAAACGATAAGTTTGTGTAGAAATTAGGGTTTCTTCCGTCAATTTAATTTTATGTTGAATCTCATTGATGAATGTCAATAATATTTTATCACTATAAAATATATACCTACTCAAAGCCAATTTTTTCAATTACCTGTTTATTTTTCAGATTAATTTGCTTTCCAAATGGTATCCTTATATTTGTCCAAACCTTCATAAGTTTCTATTTTTAATTCGCTAATATAAAAAATTTCAATATCTATTGGTTCTAAAATTGTTATCTTGCTTAGCTCTGTATTGGCATTTGTTATGGTAGTGATCGACATATCGTTGTAAACATATACTTGATTCAACTTTTTGCAAAATCAATGTATTCAAGATATCCCATACCCTTTTCTTGATTTACTGGTACTTTAACTACGACCGGTCGGTCGGTAGCCAAGCGGTTCGGCGTGGGTGCTTTGTTCACTCACTCGAATTGACTGCCGTGTTGGTCGGTAGTACAAGCCCTAGTCTGAACGATCGATCTTCACTTTCTATTGCCCAACCCGTGTTAGGAATCACACGTTAAAACGTAAGACCTCGTTAATCCTTAGCTCGCACAAGTTTCGACTTCTGAGGGTTGTCGTTCGTAGGGGTGCGACAGCTGGTTAACGAAAAAAACAGATTTTAGA
>WOGO01006342.1:0-11811 GCA_015342085.1 Leptinotarsa defecta
TTCATGAATGAACTGTGTGTATTTTCTATAATGTTATTCAGATTGGTACTGAAAAAACCTCAGGCAAGTGTCTTACGGCGAAACATAGATGTCTACCAGTGAGGATAACAGTGTTCCATGTAAGTGCAATTTGTTACCATTCATTTAAAGTAAAACTCCTGTGAATGATATCTCATTTCAGTCCATAACGAATGTTTGGGATACAAACTGAGTAGAGAAAAGTATCTTCTGTATAATTCGATGTTCATGTTAAAGTATTTGTTTTGAAATAATTTTTTCCTTCGTGTAATTCAATGTTTATATGAAAGTAGCTGTTTCACGTGGTCTTCCTTCCATTTTGTGTCTGAAAGTTGCTTCCTTGCATGATCTTCACATCCATGTATAGAGTTACTTATTTTCGAATTGATTACTTCCTTCCTTTCTTTGGAAGATTCCCATTTTTTTTTGGCTATCAAATCAAGTTCCTTATATATTGTGTTGAACTATCAACTCTGCTGAAAAGTCTGGCGGCTGTAAGATTATAATATTATTCTAGATTTTCAATAATAATGCCGATTTGACTGGAAAACATTGGACATTTCCAAAAGTACAAGTTCGATACTCTTGTATGTAAATTGTAAAAAAAATTGAAATTCTACAAACATTCAATCATATTATATTCAACTATTCTACGACGTAAACAATATCATTGAAAATTGAGTAGAAACTCATTTTGTTTGTTATTTTCAAGGCAAATTTTACCGAGAAAATACATTTTAATTAATGTGCATTACATTGTTCAGAAACCCCAGTCCATTGTGCAAATCTGGAGCCAAATTGCAATGTAACGACTTGAATTGTCTAGGGTTTTTTGTGATTTAGTAAGGGGAGAATTGATTACTCAAGTATGTATCTGAAATCAAGGTGATTTGATCGTAAATAAAATCTACGAAGGCATAAGTATTCCTCCATTATATGATCAATTTTCAAGTTTATTTTCACTCAATTCATTCACTGAAACGTATACTTAAACCTTTAGCATAGAAAGAATCCAACACATAAACTTATATATAGTTCATATCTCAACGACACTCACTTGGTGAAAAGGGTTTTGAGAAGTTTTTGAATGAGGAAGCAGGTCGTGAGTTGGATTAATCCATTTTCAATGTTATATTATACTTTTTCAATACTCCCAGAACGAATAGTCTGAAGCTACCTACGACATTTCTTTCTACACCTTGTAATCAGTATTATTTTTTTAAAATTGCTTGAAACCTATTGATTACCAATATATTAATATTATTTATCTTTATTTGCAGATTGGAAACATAATGTCGGCACAACTTCAAAAACACCACCAGTTCACTGCATTGATAGATGTGTACATGAAAAATATACTTGAATCAGGTGTGCTTCTGGATGAGGATCTGGATATTCTTCTCAGTATATACAAGGTGAATAATAATAATCCTCCAATAAAAAATGTCAAGACTTCTCTCAACCTCACGGCATCTGTGATATCGCTTTTATGTTCTTTAACACTGGTTAGAAAGCTACAGACCAAACTGATTGTTATTCCTTCTATTCTGTTCACAATAACAACTGCCGCATTAGAGTTGAAAGGCGCTAGAGATGAGAAGAATCGACTCAACCTTATGAATGATTTGGTGAATATGATGAAAAAAAATCACTCCCTAGATGTTAGTATGATACGGTATATGAAAACGAGATTAGAAGTTGAACGAAAATGCCCATCGAAATTTCACAGTAGAGAAATTTATGATTTTTTCGAAGTGGCCAGTCAAGATGAAAGAAACTACTTCCATTTCTTCATGAATACTTTTGGGGTGCTCGCTACATTTTCCGATGATCTCACTGAAGATTTCAATAATATCAAAGACTTTTGTACTCTATATTCGGAAGAACAAGTTTCAATAGACTTGGAAAAATGTTTAGATTTGGCTTCGAAGGTACAAGATCTTCACATTTGGCTGTCCTCCAAGTTACTCAGCTATTTTGGTGTAATATTTTGTTCGATCTCCCAGAACTTGAATGAATATTCTTTGAAAAAGTTACTGAACGAAGAACTTCCCAAAATCTTGAACTATCTTCAACGTCACTACGAAGCTAGAAAGAAATCATTTCATATTTTCCGTTGTTCTGTTGATAAGTGGACAGATTATAAGTTGCAGAAGAGGAAAAATCCAGAAAGAATGATCTCATCCAAACTTCATAATACACTAGAATCCGTCGTTGATAATTTATCTATAATTTCAGAAAAGTCATTGAATATTCTGGAAATGATAGAGTCAAATTCAAGAGATAATACTGTCGATATTAATATGATTTTACTAGATTTGAGGAATCATACCTTCAGTGCCTATGAGTCACTTGATCTTCTTTGTAGGTTATACGGAATACTGTCCAATAAAAATGACGAAAATTTTTCCATAAAGAAACATATTCCTATCGAGCAAGATGAAACTCTGACCAGAACTCTACCACAAATCAATCATGACGATTGGTCAGAGCCTCTAGAAGAGAACTTTGAACTGTATCTTGTTGACGAAGATATTCCGGAGGTGCACCCAAAAGAGGTACCTGAGGACCAGTCTGGAGCTTATTTGAATTTGATGCTTCAAGAGTTGAAACAATCACTCAAACAACATGAAAGGTTTATCGAAGCCAAGAAAAAAAGAGGTAGTCAAGATGATGACGATGAAATCGACAAACGACCGAAATCACCACCTCGTTTTGATTTGACAATGTTGGATAACAGAAAAGAAATCTGCACTGTTGAAGAGAACGATGGAGCTGAGGAAAGGGTGGAAGCGATTGGTGTTCGACTTCCTGATAAACCAACGCCCCTTCCACCGCCATTGCCAATGTTTGATTTAGGAGATTTGCAAGAAGAATCATATGGTAGGTATACTTCTAAAACTATGTTGGATAATATCAAAGCTCTCTCTGGACAATTGGGTAGACAAGAAGAGGTGTTCAGTATATCGGAATAAAGTCCACAAGTTCAAAAATGATGCCGAATGTTCCTGGAAGATGAAGATTTTTGTGCCTCCTTTATATATTCTGATAATTTGCTGTTTGACTAATAAATGCATTTTATTTTATTGTTGAGTATCATTAGAACATCTAGTTCACAGAGATTCGCAAAAAGGAATATCTACAAACCAAAAAATACATTCAACCTAAGATTTTTTGAGAATATTCCGTTTTCGAAATGTTGATTCATAAGTTTTTTAAGTGAGTCTGACATACTTCGAGTAATGAATGATTAACGTTTCTTCTACAATTTGAAATGTAGCATCTTGTATACTACAACAATAAATAAAATATCAAATATTTTTTCCAATAACTTTTATCTGCATCACGAACCACAATCATTCTTGCAGTTGCAGAGGTACTGTGTTGAGCAATTTCTCCGGAGCTAGTGGATTCATTGTCATAACAGGTTCCAGGAATTCATCAAGCATTATCCAAAGCTAATTCTATGGTTCCAAATCATGCCCCATCCAAGTATGAACTTGATAATGCACGCGGTTCAAATGTTGGTGAGCTGCACTCGTTGAAATATTTGATTCAGTTTTGTTAACTGAAACTGAAACTGTGCATGGTGGAGACGATAGATAGTGCTCAGATTTTGGAGCATTATAGATTGCCAACAAGTTTCGCACTCCATTCTCAAATAATTATTGAACTGGGCAGTTTTTTCTTCAGTTTTTACATTTCCTTTGCCAACTTTTTTAAATATTACTGGAGTTTCAATCCAACAACAAATCGTCATTTTTAACACCTCGACACGTGTTTCGATCACCAAGTGATTATCTTCAAGAGGAAGATTAAAATGAATATACCGTGTCATTCCCAAAGTATGCACCATATGGAAAACTTATTTATTAAGGGTTTTTCGACAAAAAGTTATTCCTGATGAAAGTTTGTGCATCCCCTAGAAATAAAGATCCACCAACAAAATACAACACACGTAATATACGAAAAGTCTACAAATATTTGATTTTGTGACAAGAGTAAAGTACTCTTATTTTGAAAAATCTCGGGAAATGTTATTTACAAAAGTTGTTCAGCATTGAAAAATACATCTAGATTTGAAGTCATGGCCATCTAAGTGAAAGTACATTTTTTAACCATTTTTTTAAATGGAGACTACGAAAAAACATTTTTGCTAAAACGATAAATAGACACCATCGTGTATACGACGATTCATTTTAAAAGCCTGTAATATTACAAATTACACAACTATCGTGTTGAACACGGTCAATTTTTTTGAAGAATAAATTAATTTTCACAATTTTTGGTGCAAAGTATTCCAATTTTTTTGTTAACACCGAAAATTACTCAAAATTATACAGTATTGTAACAAGAACTCAATATTCAATAATATCAAATCACAAAATGTCAAAATAAAATAGGTATTTCGAAACAAACTCATTGCTTTCTTGTCCAAAATAAGTGTTTTAAGTTGAATCTCCAGAAAATCAATGAGTTTGTTTCGAAATAGCTATTCCACTTTGACGTTTTGTGATTTGATATAATTGAATATGATTTCTTGTTTCAATACTGTATAATTTTGAATGATTTTTCAGAAAATGAAAATAACTTCGCACCACAAACTTTGAAAATCAATTTACTCTTCAACACCATAGTTGTGTAACTCGTAATATTGCAGGCTTTAAAAATAAATCGTTTTATACAGGATGCTATCTATTTATCGTTTTAGCATTTTTTTTTCGTAGTGCCCATTTAAAAAAAGGGGTAAAAAAATAAAACTTCACTTAGATGGTAATGACTTCAAATCTAGATGTATTTTTTGATGCTGAACAACTTTTTGAAATAACATTTCCAGAAAGTTTTCAAAATAAGAGTACTTTAATCTTGACTCAAAATCAAATATTCGAAGGTTCCTAGTATATTACGTCTGTTTTACTGTATTTTGTTGGTGCATGTTCAGTTTTAGGAGATGCACAAACTTTAATCAAAAATAACTTTTTGTCGAAAAGAAGTTTCCCATATGGTGCATACACTAGGGATGACACGGTATATACAATGTTGTCCTTATTTATACCATAGATACTTCAGCTAGGTACCTGCGTCTTCATTGTTTTAAATTAATTTTACAATATGGCCTCATCTAATAAGTAAATCTGATAAATGAAATATTATTACAGCAAGCTATATAGTATACTATTAGGTATTAGTCCGCCATCGTTTTTCATAATAATATAATCAGCAGTCGCCAATCATATTTTGCAACAAAACTATTCTATAGACTTTAGTTCATTAATATTGGTTAGACAAGTTGAAAAAAAACAGGCATGTAGGTGCTTACGAGAGTGTAGAAATAAATAATAATAATAATATTATGAATAACGATGATGAACTAATACCTAACAGTATACTATATAGCTTGTTGACTAGTAGATAAAACAATATTGTAAAATTGATTTAAGACGCAGAGATATCTATGGTATAAATAAGGACAACATTGTATGTATATTTAGTTTAATAAAATAAAATAACGTTTTGTTGTTGGGATACAACTCCAGTAATATTCAATACTACATCAAATGTTCCAAATAATGCATCACAAGAACTTTCTTAAAGGGAATTTCATGATGATGAGATTGGGTACGCTCGATTAAAATGATAAGTGAACCTATATCTCCTATAGCAGTTTTTGGACGTTCACATTCATCACTAGCTTTTTCAATGATAAGAATATCCGCATCATCTCTGGCCTGTTATGTTGTGATAATGAAACCTCGTAATTTTTCAATAACCATATTGATTAGCTTTTTTTTCACGCTTTCATTAGCTTCACCTGTATGTATGTATGTATGTATGTTTGTTTATTTGTTTTGTAACTCCAGAATTATTGCTTAATCTATTCGCGGGCAGATATACGGCTGATTGATTCCAAAGTTTAGATAATATAAATATAGTTCAAAAAGACTAAAGAACAAACTTTTATAGCATACGAAACTGATAAATAATAAAAAAAAACAAAAAACGCGCTTGAAGAACATGGAACTAAAAAGTTAAAAATAATTTTCTTAAAAATAAGCTGAAAACAATAACGAACGAACAATAGTAGTATTATTGTGAAAAAAGCGTGGCACTTTGTGCCATATTTTTGTATATAAAGCGCCCGTCGCTTTTTTCACAATAATACTAATATTTTTCGTTTGTAATTGTTTTAAGCTTATTAAAAAAATATTTTCAACTTTTTGGTTCGATGTTCTTTAAAAGCATGTTTTTGAGTTTTTCAAAACTATATTTATTATCGTTCAGATTCGAAATTGAATTTTCTTGGGTAATAGATACAACCATGGTTTCGCCAAAACAAACTTTATGTTTTCGAAAGTTTGGCAGTTTTCCATTGCTGCTCCATTGCTTTAATGTTTTTATTACATCCTGAATATCTATCACACACAACAAAATTTTCTATGTATTCATCGATAATTCATAAACTTTATAGGGCGTGTTTTTAATCGGGACTATAAGTTGACCTCGACTGATACTGCGCGCGTTCTGCCCTCTATCTCAAAAATCGTTCAAGATATAAAACTATGATGGATGTAGCCATTACTACGTGGTAGAAAGATTACCTACATACATCAATTTATTGGAAGCAACCACAACTAGACATATAAAAATATGTTCAACCAAATTCGTAGAGAATTTAATGCTCTACAATATTTATAATGAATACAAATAGAGTTAATGAAGGTTTATACAACTTTATAGTTGAATATCACTCATTTCGAGATACTTGCCCTCATTTGATTAATATTATTGGACTTAAAGATTTATACTTCTGTTGCAATATATATTTCGTTGAATCTCAAATACCTCCAAACCATTATGTATATTTTATTGGAAAATGTTATAGGATATTTTTTTTAGTTCAGTAACTTTCGCAGTGATGAAAACTATTTTATCGTTCTCGAATCAAGCCTGGAGTTAGTTGTGAGTGAAATTCCTTCTATGCCAATTGGATGAGTGTCACTGTTGCAATGAAATATTCACAGGATGAGGAATATTTCTGTGTTACATAATTTCACATGAGATATTTCTTTTGAACAAGTACTCCACTGAAAAAGATGATTTTGAAATAGTTGTGCACTGCTAATATGTTTTTTCAAGGACAAAACACAAGCATTAGAGGAAAATATCTGAGGCACTCTAAGAGCAGTGCCTGTGCAAAAGTAGCAATTCACGTTGGATTTGAATCGCTGGTGATAAATATGAGTAGGTATATCCAATATTCTTTGTGTAAGCACTAAAAAGATACCAAAACCACGCTGCCCTCATCAATGAAACAATTTTTTGAAAAGTTTTTGAACGAATTAATATTTCACAAATGGAACGTGAATAACTGCAAATCGAGGTAGAAGAGAAAGCCTCGTATTTTTTGTTATCAAATCTATTCAACTATTGACTGTGTAAAAAACAAATAGAGCTTATTCGTAAAACTCGCTGAATCAACACCAATGCACTAATGAGCAAGAAATATTGAATTACTCGAGAGAATGAATTTTGTCGTAATTAAACTGAAAGAGTCATTACCATTGTTCGCGAGTAACAATACTTCTTCTATGAGATTTCGAAGTGAGATTTATTTGTGGAGGATATACTAAATGAGATTGATATTAATACAGTTCATACCAAGAGGCAACCTATGAAAAAGCATTCATAATTTACTTCTTGATGGTTGATGGAAAAAGATTAAAAAAACTGCACTCGGTGTTATTTGAACCCATGATGATGGGTAACAAGATGAAAATTGAACTACTCTATAGCCGCTTACAATTTTGTGTGATATAAGGTTTTTTTAACTTCCTTACCACTCTCATTTTGTTAATTAGGTGAGAAAATTTTGAAAGTATAAAATTTTTTGACATTAAAAATGTCTAATTGGGTACGTTCGATTTCGCTTCTCGAATATATGTTTTCATTACTTTTATTCATTTAAAAGTATATGTTTCAAAACGAGCTCTCAGTTCAATAATCAAGTATGATATGTGATGGAATCGGCCTATATTTGAAAAACATCCACTACGTATTCAAAAAACACAACAGTTTTGCAAAAAAGCAATACGTGCTTCGCTGTATTTTTTCAATCGTTTATTTATAAACTCAAATTCGAAATTGAGTTTGGCATATAAACCTCTGAAATTTTGCTTCAAATTGGAAATTTTGGGATCGATTTTTGATTATCGGAAATTTCAGGAATAATTTTTGATTTTAGATATAGACTTAAGCTGTTCTTAGAAAGAGTGAATTATTTTTGCAAAAATGGCATTACAAGAATATTTTTTGGAATATTCTTCAAACGACAATTTTTCGTGGAGGATTCAATATTTCACACAATTTTTTTGGATTTATAACCTTTCACAATCTATATAAAAAGAATAAATCAATAGATACCCTGCTGAAGTGTAGTAAAGGGCAAGCTGAAAAGTTTACCCCGAAAAGTTTGAACTACTGAGAAGTCCAATTAGTCAATATAAATTTGGCCTACAAATTGAAGAAAATCAATTGAAAAAATTGGGTATTGATACTTAGCTCTCTATACTGCTCTATGCGACTCTATTTCAAGTAGATATTTACGCATTTGAATTGTGTGCGGAGAGTTTGGAAGAATCCAATCTCATACATAAGTCAATGAAAATATTTTCTGACAGACAAGCGACGTTGCAAGCTTTTGGCTCCACCAAGCAACGTCTAAATTGGTAGAAAATAGGAAAAACGACTCTCATCACTAGGAAGACTGGCCAGGAAGGCAATGCAACTACTGACTCCCTTGCTAATGAGGGTGCTGCAAGCAGCTTCAAGAAACCAGAACCTGTCGTTGGAATCGCTTTAGGCTTTGCCAAACAAAGATTGAATACCTGGATAGCAAGAAGATAGCAAGAAGAAGAAGACTCCTGGCAGAATCTTCCAGGACTGGCGTTTATTCACCATTCGCAGCTTGATACCAAACAGTTGAAGGACTACAGTACAGATGAACTACGATATCTTACAGGTCTTCTTACAGGTCATTAGAATCATCATATGCAGAGACTCGGACTGTTGAATGACACCCTGCTAAAGTGGTGGAAGTAAAAAGGTTGAAAATGTCCTTGAAAGATTTTCTTTGCAACATAAACATCGGCTATGTTTTGTTCACAATTGGTCTATCCTGTATGTTGAAATGTATTGTATAAAACTCAATGAACTGAAATTATTCTCGGGAGATTAAACAAAATTTTCGTCACATATAATCAATACAATTGAGAAATACAAAGTTACATTTTTCAAAATATATAAAAAAATAGGATCATTTTTTAAGTATTCATAAAAAAAATTACGTTTTGGTAGAGTGTTCTCAGTGTTGATCTAAGAGAAATGTTATAAAGTGTTTGAAAATCTTAAGGAAAACAACACAACTCAGGTGTTGAGAGATTGTATTATTGTTAGCTGATATTGCAAACTGAACAATGGCCTGAATGTTTCTCAGAGAAAGTGCCGAATTTTCTCAGTGTTTGAGGTACTGAAAAAAACATTTTCTCCACATCAGAACGGAAACACTGTCGACGCGCGTTTAGCTAAACATGTTAGCATCATCAGAAGATACATTTTCATCATCTCTTGAAGATGCTAACTCAGTTAAAAAGACGATGTATCCTTTTTGGTGTGGTGAAAGTGTTTTCTTTTTTAAGATTTAACTAAAGACAAAGGTTCCGAATTAACGTATCAAAAAGTGCTTTGAGAAAAACTCTGTAGACGAAGGTCATAATACTGTGTTCACAATAAGACCGTATGGGGGTTTTATTTCATCCATTGAAAACTTTATTCAATTCAATACATATATTCTTCATATTTCCCGTTATTTGGAAAATGACTATACACAAATCAGATGCCAAAAATTTGATTGATAATTATAGACCTATAACTTTCTTGGAGATTGCAACCAAATTACTCAAAACAATTTTGGATAACTACATCTATTTGGCGCGAAACATATTTACCTATCGACATGGATTTATGAATTCCCATTTGATAGTCAGTAACCTATAGATATTTGTCAATTTTTATGGTGAACATGTGGATGTGAGGTACACATATATCTCGAAGGCTTTTGACAGATTACAGCACACATTTCTTCTACACAAGCTTTTGAATATATCTTTTCCAATATGTAAATAGCGCTTCTAGAATCGTATTTGTGCCACCGTCAACAGATTGTTGATTACAATAGTTCAAAAACAGAAAGGTATATAGCAGATATTGATGTACTATAGGGATTATTGTCACTGTTGGGAAATGAATGCTTCATTATTATTATTATCATTATAATAATAATTATGAGGTTGATAGTGTATACCTAAGCAGGCAATCTTCGAGAGAAATAAATTTTATATTTTGAATCAATATACCTCATTCAATACTTTCTCATTTCATTAGATCGTTGCTTGAATCTGCAAGACCCACTTAATGAATGATGTATCAAAAATAGTCTTTCAGTGAACTTTCCCAAATAGAAAGCAATAACATTCACCCGAAAAATAAATAATATTCAATATTACAGGAGTTTTATCCCAACACCAAACCGTTATTTTAACACCTCGACACGTGTTTCGATCACCAAGTGATCATCGTCAAGAGCAAGATTGAACAGTTTGATCTGTAGGAAGTGTATAAGTTTGTCCGCTCTATCGACATTGTACTATTGTTTTGTCTGATCTCAATTGAAATATGTACCTATCTCTGATATTGAACCCCATAAATTGTCAATATACAGGGTGGGCCATCGAAAAATCACCATGGAGGTTTTGGGTACTAATCTTGCAAATCCGAATAAACGCTCAGACAGCTCGGATTATATTGGAAGGGGAAGTTTTTTTCCATTTACAGCGTCATCACTTCAACCCCGGAGCAGAGGGGTGAACAACCTTTGAAATTTCAATATGGAATAGGGGGCGAGTCGCACATCGTTTGAAAGATCTTGGAATTCTATAAACAACGGTATACATTTTTCTTAATTTGGACAAACCATATTAAATTTCGAGTTAAAGTTACTTACTTTAGCATATGCTCAAAATGGGCACCTCCAGCTTTCATGCAATAAAACAGATTCTGCTGGAAACATTCTCGAAAAATGTGGGGCATTTCTGGAGTGATTTGGCGACATTCATTTGTGATTCGTTGTCGGAAATCTTCGAGTAATGCAGGAGGAGTTCAGTAAATTCTGCTGTTCAAATGACCCCACAGAAACAAATCTAACGGCGAAAGGCCTGGTGATCGTGGTGGCCATTCAATAGTGTCCCGGCTCTCAATCCAGTGATTCGGAAAAGTCTGATCTGAATACTGCTGAACAGGCAGAGCATAATGCGAAGGAACCTCATCTTGTAGAAATATTAACAGATCCTCCCGATAATTGTGCTCATTTTCAATAATATCAGTGAGAAGGGGATTAATAGTATCTTCCAGAAGCTCAAGATATATTTATTTGGTTGAATTGTCTTTTAATAACAATGAGCCAACAATACGGTCATAAAAAATTCCATCCCATACATTTAATTTTTGTGGACATTGAGTATACACTTCATGAAAAATGTGAGGATTTGAATCAGTTCAATAGCGACAATTATGGCGACTAACTGTGCCATTCAGATAAAAAGAACATTCATAACAGAAGCAAATGTTGAAAAAAAAAAACTACTCGCAAAATTGCAAGCGTCGATCGAAATCATCTTCATTCAGTTCTTGCGTTAATTTAATCTTGTAAGAATGCATTTTGTGGCTTTTTAAAATACG
>WOGO01006343.1:0-11810 GCA_015342085.1 Leptinotarsa defecta
TCTGTTATTTTGTTACTTGTTTTCGAATTTTTGTAATGTAAAATGAAAATAAATATTTAAAAGAAAACGAGAGCAAATCTTACAAAACCATTGATAAATTTCATGAATTGTGAGTATAAATACACCCAAAATCAATCTATGGCAACAAAACCACTGTAGACCAGTGTAAATGTCTACGAACCGGATACAGTAATGTCAGGTCAGACAATTCCACTTTCTGCTTCGATAAGTTTGTTGGGGGTTAAAATGGACACCAAGATGTCTTGGCACAATCATGTTGCTGGAATTGCAAAGGCTGCTTCTCAAAAGCTTGAAACACTGTTCCGAATCAGGAAACTGCAAATCTCAGCAACGTTTGATGCTTTATATAGTTGAGAGGAAAGCAAAATGTTTTTCGGTATTTTTTCAAAGGAAAAACTCCTCATCAAAATAGGATTTTTGCTTGAATGGAAAAATGATATATTTTCAGGGGAGAATAGTTAAAGGATAGTTTTGGCTTTCTACTTCTTAATCTTTGGGCAAAAATGGTTAAATAGAAAGCCAAAACCTTTCTCTAACAGGATTTTCGTTTGCTGACGAATCCAAAAATGTATAAATATATAGGATGTTTCACTTGAGATTCCAAAGTTGGGGAAAGTTCGTGTGAAAGTGATACAAAAATTAATGTTAGTCTCAAAATTGATACCATACGATCCACCCAACATTCACATTAATACTGGAAGAGAAAACGACAGAATATAATTCAAGTACAATAAATATTGTGAAGATGAGAACTATATGATCGTATATAACATTTTAAAATAGTTCATTTAGCTGAAAGATGTAAAATAATCATAACCCCTTTTAAACCCATCAAAAACTATAGACTATCATATGTATAGAATAAGTTGGTGATGTATTACAGCTTGGAAATATGTCACCCAAATCAAAGGAACAGAAATTGACGAGATAATAAATAGTTTAAACTCAATTTGACTAATTCACTCGAAAATAGGTAACAGTGGCTAATCCGTTTTTCCCATCATCTTAACTAGGTATTGGTTCAATATCTCCATAACAGTTGGGTTGAAAAGTTCGTAGGCTAACATGAAGAGAAAAATATAGTTGCCTTCCAAGGCGATACAACGATTTTAGGGGTCTAACATTTTCCTATACCATTTTATATTACAATTTGCTTTTAGACTCAAAATAGGCCTCAGTTTCGATTTCTCTTCATGGCCGCTAAATTTCTTTTCAGCAAGCATTCCCTTGAGATCTGAGAACAGGAAAAAATTGATGGGGAGCAGATCTGGAGGATACGATGGATACACAAGCAATTCGAAGCCCAAATAATGCCATTCTAACATGGTTTACATCGGTTTGTGACACGGCACATTGTCTTGATGATACCATAACCTTGCCAGTCGACTGTTGCATCTTCGCACGCTTTGGAGACGATTCACCACGTGCAGTCCGCTCAAATGACGATCGTTTCGATTATGGTGTGAAATGATGGAGCCATGTTCCATCCATTTTCATATTTTGACGCATGAATTCGGGTTTCTCATGGTGAAACAGCTTCAAACACTACCCAATCATCAATTCGTTACTGTTTCTGGTTGATTGTGCGCGGCACTCAGTTTGAACAGAGTTTTCGCATTCCCAAATGTTTATGCACGATATGTCCAACACGTTCCTTTGATACCTTTAGAGCCTCAGCTATCTCGATCGACTTCACTTTGCGCTCATTCAAAATTCTCTTGTGGATTTTTTTATGTTTTCGTCGTTAACAGCCTCTTTGAGGCATCCACAGCAAGCATCGTCCTTGATACTCATTTTACCTCGTTGAAAGTTAGCAAACCACTTCTCAAAGGTTGATTTTCCTGGTGCAAAGTTCGAATAATGTTTATCAAGCCAAACCTTGAATTCAACAGTATTTCTTTCACTTAAAGGCAATTTTTTTGATGGCACAAGAAATTTCTTTTCATACATTTTCGTGAAACTAACAAACGTTTCACTCCAAATATTCTATCCCACAAACTCTGGTTTCTCTTCAGTGCGAATAAATCTTTCGCCTTTCACTAAAAATTTCCGTGGAGAGGAACAACATAAAAGAGTCTTAACAAACTGATAATCCAAAAGCTGTGAAATTTGTACACGTGTCTTTGGAAGGCAAGGGTTACCTAAAAATCATATAGATTTAATACTGGTAGCGCCATTTGTGTTAGCCTACGAAGTTTTCAGCCCACCTAATACATAGCACTAACTACTGCCAAAATGTTTTGAAATTGTGGAATTGGCCGCGGTGGTAGTGCGACCGACTCACGATCGGAAGGCCGTGGGTTCGATTTCCGCCTCGACCAGATATTTTTCTCGAGAGAATTTATCTGGTTGAAGCTGGGAAGATTCTGCAACCGTGTTAGGAATCACACGTTAAAAGGTAAGATCTCGTTAGTCCTTAGCTCGCACAAGTTTCTCAACTTCTGAGAGTTATCATTCGTATGGGGCGACAGCTGATTAACGGAAAAACAAATTTT
The DNA here is from genome assembly GCA_015342085.1 of Leptinotarsa defecta. Classification (NCBI taxonomy): domain Eukaryota; kingdom Metazoa; phylum Arthropoda; class Insecta; order Coleoptera; family Chrysomelidae; genus Leptinotarsa; species Leptinotarsa defecta. The sequence continues at coordinate 2,517 of WOGO01006343.1, forward strand.
AAACATATTTTTTAAACAGAATGGACCAGGAAACTAAAGAGAATTTGATAAATGAGGTATGTACAATTTCAAGTTTTTGAAATTGTTCAGCAGTATCAAAAGTATCAAATGATACGTATTTTTGGCAGTTCAGGAATAGGCAGCATTTGTACCGTTTCCTACACAATGGAGACCTTAGGCCAGATGCAATGCAACATCATAATTTATACAAATTATACAAGAACTTGATCACAAAAAAAAATTATAGAATACCCAAATTTGTCCAGAAGATGAAAACCTACATTCACCTGGAACATGTACAAGGTAGTACAGATAATGAAATTGTTGAAATGGGTGTCATGAAAAAAATGGGAAAAAACGTAATAAGCCACAAACATTTCACTTGTAATTGATTATCCTGGAAATGAAGTTCAGAACAGATATTCTGTAAGAAAGTTAAAAATCTGGGTATTCTAATTATTACTTCATGTGAGATAACTTCACCTTATTTTCAACTATTTTTTTTTTGCAAATTTGAAAAACGAAACATTCCTCATTAACTTTATTTACTGTTTTCCTGTAACCTGCCTTATTAGAAAAGCAATTATCCAAAGAAACTCTCGACCTTGCCGTTAACAAAAAAAAAAAAATATTCAACCACAATAAAAAAATTTCAAACACTTGTATTAAATCGGTTATTGATCATCATGACAGTAATTTGAAGAATCACACTTTTCAAGTAACATACTTCACATATTTAATTATGTTCTTCAGTACTATTACTGATTTAACTTTTTAATTCTTCGAAGTACATTTGCTAAAAGGTTGAGATTTCCGATAAACTACTTAGAGTATACAGGGTGGGGCACCGAAAACTAAACAGATGGAATATCTTCAAAAAAACATGTGCTCTGAAAAAAATGCAAAAACACATCGATTTTTAATCCAAGGGGGACATCTTCCTATCATAATCTCAACTGGCATACCTCTTCCCCCACCCCTCGATGACTATCACCCAAACAATTTGAATAGGGAAAGTAGTAAGTGTGACACATCGTTAAAAAGATAAAACTTTCGATTTTGGCTCCTTCTTGCGGGAAAAAAACTGTTGCGTATTCCAAATTATGATACTTCATTCGCAAGCTAATTTGACATAAATGCGGTGACAATTCATTAGGGAGTTTTTCTAGGGAAAAAACAAGATAGCCGCTTCACAATAGCGGACAAGATTTGCAATTATGGTCCATAATTCAATCGGACTCAAAAATCGGATTAAAAATCGATGTGTTTTTGCATTTTTTTCAGGACACATGGTTTTTGAAGATATTCGATCTGTTTCGTTTTCGGTGCCCCACCCTGTATTACTACCAAATGGAACTAAAATTGTATTACCAAGGTTGGTAAACAAAATATCGAATTAGAAGTCGTCAGAAGTTTTTTGTTTCCATGAAGCACCTGAAGCACAATACAGTCACGCAACTTTTGAATTAAAGTAAATCATTAAAATATAATTGATACCTTCACTCTGAATTAGTAAACCAAAACAAAGTTTGAAGCAAGGAATCTGGTGCATAAGAAAGAAACAATGACGGAATATTACTAAATTATCTTCGATTTGCAATTCCACGATTCAAGAACATTTTCTGAATTCAATGTTTAACCATTTTCCAAATAGCCTTTGAATCAGTTTTTTTCAATTAGAGTGAATAAATGAAACTAAATTAGTATCTTAGACTGAGATTTTCCTCTTTTTCAGTATATTCACCTTTTCGTTAAATTTTATTCCAGCTCATTCATATTTAAGGCTTTCAACATTCACATTGAATTCCTACTAGATCACAGATGATCCCAGTATTATAATAGTTTCCTCTATGAATAAATGCGTAAAATAACTTATTTTAATAGATTTTTGTTAACACTATTAATCTTGGGAACAGTGTCATGAATTGGGTATTTTACCTTAATTTACCTTAAACAGGGTCCTGCGACCAAGTATTAAAACTTTCCTACAGAGAAAAGTTTTTGTAAAGATTCCGAAGTTGTATACAAAGTAAGTAGTGTATTCCATAAATTTAACTAATACTTTCCAATATCAATCCTTCTCATAGCCCGCATTTAGAATAGTTTTGTCGATTACTTGGTACAATAAACAAATACAAAAATACTCGCAAATCTGGAAATCTGGCTGTCCCATTCCTTACGTTCTGCGCTTAATATGGCGGTATAGTTTGTTGCAACTGATCAAATTATTTGTTATATGAGGATTTCTATCGTATGGATATTGAACTTTGATGTTTTTATATAATTTTGAAGCATTTTCATTATTTGCTTAATACCTATTTACCACTTGATATTCAATCAATTTACCAGGATCTACCTGGAATTTTGTCTATAACAATGCCCATCAAATAAGTTTTCTATCGTTTGTTTGAATGTTGAACTTTCATTGTGTAAAATGATGTTATCAAATTTGAGACGAAAAACATTAATGATAATAAAATAATAATTTAATAATGAAAAATGGCCTTTATTTTATTTGGCCATGTTTTCCATATGATAGTCAATCTTCCACTCATACATAGTATAAATAAACTAAAACGGGAAATATTCCGAAGAACTTTTTTTTGTTAATTAATTTCAAGACCTTTGTTTATTCAGGCAATTTTTCTATCTATATTTGAAAGATAATGAAGATATTATTATATAGTATGTGTGATTGATGACTTGTTTCTTTTATGGTAATTCATGATCTGTTTAAAAACATCTGTTTAAAATCTGTTTTTCCGCTAATCAGCTGTCGCCCCCATACGAACGACAACTCTCAGAAGTTGAGAAACTTGTGCGAGCTAAGGACTAACGGGGTCTTACCTTTTAACGTGTGATACCTAACACGGTTGCAGAATCATCCCAGCTTCAACCAGATAAATTCTCTCGAGAAAAAGATCAGTTCGAGGCAGGAATCGAACCCACGGTCTTCAAACAAATATTTGGAACTACTTCAAAATGATGTCATTCCAAGTTTAGCAAATTTATATCCTGATCCAGGAGACCCTCAAGGTCCAGTGAATAATATATGGTTTCAGCAGGAATGAGCACCACCACATCACCAAGTTAATGTCAGGCAATACCTCGATACATTTCCCAATCGGTGTATAGGGAGGCGAGGATCGATTGAACGGCCAGCGCGATCACCTGATCTTTCACCATTAGATTTCTTTTTATGGGGATATGTGAAGAGCAATGTGTACAAAACTAAACCTTCAGATTTGAACGACTTTACCGAATATCGCTTGCGATTAAGTCTGAATAATGTTAGAAGACAGTTTTATTTGAGATTAGGATGATGTCAAGCAGTTGAAGATTTTGAACATCTACTTCGTTAACATCCATAGTTCTTTTTTCGTATTCTACACTTCATTACGTTTTGCATTACATTTTAGTTGTTGAATTTTTGAATAGAGACTTTTCAAACGATTTATCACAAGCCTACACATCCCATTTACAAATTTGGGGGGTGTACCTGTCATTCGAAGGGAGTTGAAGATAGGGGCGGAATTTTCACGCTGAATAGTGTCAAATTACAATTTACATTTGGCATTTGTACTTTATCTTTTACACACTGTATAATTTCTCTAGTGAGAGTAATTTGAGGGCACCAAAACGCTTTCTTCGTATGTTCCTCACCTTTGCGTAGAAGGCCTGGGCATGGTAGACGTGACATAAGGCACTTTTTCTGGCACCTGCGGCCTTTTCCTATCCAATGTTTGGTACTTGTAATCCGTGAAGTCGCTATCGTACGCCCCTGGTTCCGGTTCCGACAGGTAACCGGAAGTGTACGGATATTGTGCTGAAAAATTCGATAGTATTGTACTTGATAAAATGTTTCGGATGATGTGTTTCGTTAAGGTTTTGTGAATGCGGAAAGCGGTTATTAGCTCCACAGTGATTATAATGCAGAAGGAATGTCCAAAATCAAAGCGGAATGTACAAAACGTGAAAAATGCTAATGGGAGTAACATGATAGCATGAAATTGAATGAAGTAGCAATCTTTCGGAATTTAAACGTGTATACAAGGTGCTCCTTAACCTTAATGTTATGTAGATATTTAAGAAGGTGATATTCTATGATATTTTTGCGCGAAGAAGAAAACGGTATTGTGAAAAACAATTTATGGCTTTTGCATCAAGATAATTCACCTGCTCACTCGTTATTCAGTAAGTTTCTGGCCAAAAACAACACCGTAATCATGTCTCTGCCACCGTATTGAACAGATTTGCCACCCTGCGACTTTTCCCGTTCCCAAGATTGAAGAAAGAGAGAGCTGAGAGCTGAAAGAGCTCAAGGACATGAAAAACTGCATATCCGAACTGCTTCGGGAATTGAAAAAAACGCATGCACACGTAGATGACTGAGTAAGTTTTGAGAAAAGTTAAAATTCACCTTATTCTTTGAACAGACAGCGCGTTTTTCCAAATAGAAATTTAACCCTAACAGTCACGTCGTTTTTGAAACGCAGAAATGTAGCAGGAAATATCTGTTATTTCACATGCATATGAATAAGAGATTAAAAATGTTATAATTTTCAATCAAAATGGTTTCAAAGAAACTAATGATACTCACAGAATTCGAAACAAAGCAAAACTCTCACTTATAGCCCGAACAATAACAAGCTCAAACAAAGCAATTCTTTAGAAAATATCTTAATTACTAAATCATGCGATAACAGCGGTTCTAGATCGTTAAATTTTACCGGAAAAGGTCAAGACATATCTAATCTAATTTTTTGAAAAACTCAAATTTATGACTGTTAGCTGGGTTATGTGATACAGGGTGAAGTGAAGCTGTTGAAGCAGTTTGTTATCGAAAGCGAAAAAAATTGCGGAAGTACCTCTTTTTTGTCTATATCGAACCGTGACCAATTCGTCTGAAAAAATAAGGAAAAAAAATCATAATTTGTGTTAATTTGAAATACTGGATGATCCAAAACTTCGCGTTCCAGAGGGGGTTAAGCAGGAACGGGCTAAATAAATTAGTAGAGAAATTTTTTGTCAATTGAATCTATACTAATTTTTCACATATTGAGCCGGACTTGATCGTGTTCCGGAATAAAATATCATTTTATCTCTGAGTCATTAAAAACTTTCAAATAGGCTTCAGTATGAACTGAGTCGCTAGACTTTAAACAAAAAAAAATGAAGTTTTTTTTTATTTCCTAGAAGCTCTTTGAGGGCAGTTTGATTTTGATTTTCATGTTAGGAAAGCAAGATAGGTACTCTACAAAAGAATAACAAGAGAAATAGAAATGTACTCAAGAGAAAAGAACCAAAGCATGGTTATAGCTGGAAACATGATATCAGAGGAAAAAAGAAAATGGAATTGAAACAAGCAGAATAAGAAGAAAAAAATGTATAGAAAACATGAAGTAGAAGACAGAAAGGGTAGAAAAACTCTCTGAGAATGTAAGACTAGAGGAATTTTGAAGAAATACGTAGAAAAATAATTACAGCAGAAGCAGAGTAGAGAGCAAAGAGAAAGAAAATTTGAAACTTCCAGAGAATGTCGAAATTATTACCTCAAAAAATTCTCAATCAATATTTACAGATTTATAACAGTATAAAAATACATTTCAGAATAAACTTGTTGTTATAATGAACTTTACTGTAATATAGAATACCCAGTACTCCTAAATTGATACCTTCAAGAATTTTGGAAACATCAGTAAGAAAAGTATGCTGCCTACGATCAATTTATCTATAATCACTTTCTGTTCTATGTTACATTTTGAGTAATTATCTGCCATAACATATATCATTTCAAACCTTTACAATTTTGAGTCCCAAGAAGAATCAGAACACCCAGTATATTTGTAAAAAATAATAGAAATAACTCGAGGTGGTGTATAAATCCACTGTACGGAATCTTGAATTGTTTACCATAAAGCATATCTGGCACTCAACAGTCTTCGGAAATTGATCGATAAGTATATTATTCAATATATCAAGGTGACAAAGTACTCAGTTAATATTCCAACTGTTTCATTTTCCAAATTGATTTATAAACTTCTAAAGTGTGCTTCAATTAAGGAATGTGAATCTACAAAATCAGAAGAGATAATAGTTATCTTGCTTTTAAGATCGATGCACCCGATTGCAAATTTATCAAATCAATCAAATCAAGCAAAGCAATGAAGTCAGCCAAATCAATCAAATCAATCAAATTATTCAAATTAATCAAATCTATCCAATCAATCAAATCAAACAGATAAAGCAGATCAATAGAATCGACCAACTCAATGAATTATGTAATCAGCCAAATCAATCGAATAATTCATATCAATCGAACCAATCAAATCAAGCAAAGCAATGAAGTCAGCCAAATGAATCAAATCAATCGAATCGATCAAATCAAACAGATAAAGCAGATCAATCGAATCGACCAACTCAATGATTTATTGTAATCAGTGTAATCAGCCATATCAATTGAAATAATTCACATCAATCAAATCAACCAAAACAATGAAGTCAGCCAAATCAATCGAATCAATCAAATCAAATTAGTTATTCAAATCAATCAAATCTATCAAATGAATTGAGTCAATCAAATCAAACAGATAAAGCATAAATCGAATCGACCAAATCAATCAAATTATTCAAATCAATCAAATCTATGGAATCAATCGAGTCAATGGAATCAAACAGATGAAGCAGATCAATCGAATCGATCAAATCAATCAAATTAATCTTGAATTGTCAATATTATTTATCAGTAAATTCAATAAGACATCAATCAAATCAATCAAGCCAATCGAAATAACCAAATCAGTGTAATCAGCCAGATCAATAGAATTATTCAAATCAATAAAATCAATGGAATCAACCAAATCAATTAAATCAATGGAATCAATCAAATCAATTAATTTTTTTCCAATTAAAAATTTTCGCTATCGATTTTCTGGAGGTTGAAGAATAGATTCCAGAGAATCTATCAAAAAAATATACTTTGCTTTTATCGTGGAATGCAGAATGCAATTCACCAATAGCTGGTGTTGAGGATATACTAAGACACTGATGCTTTTTGGTAAACTATTCAATTATTTTATGATTTTATACTCACCGCTATGTGGTTTCTGCTTATGTATAGTGTCGTACATCCGTTTGTACCATTTGGATTGATTCTGGTCTTTGATTTCCTGAAAAATTGAAAATAGTAACCTCTGAATTGATGAAATCATTTAAAATATTCCTCTATGATCTAATTTCGGGCTTATTCCTTGGATGAAATTTGGGAAAGGACCAACCAACGACTTATTGAAAAGACCAAGAATTCAATATATTGCTTTGGTGACGACAGCACACTTGTCTGGTCATTCCATTTGGATTCCTTGACATCGACTGCTGATGCATATCTTTACCGGCAGCAGGTGGTTGAATATCTGATTGAGGATCTAGAGTTGATTTAGAATTGAGGTGAGAGTAACCATGTTCAACTCAATGCCACGAAAACCCAGGCATCGGTTTTCTCCAAAAAGATAAATGTCTCTGGACCGGACAATGTCAGGACAGACAATTCCGCTTTCTGCATCGAGAAGTTTTTTAGAGGTTAAAATTGACACCAATAAGTCTTGGCACAATCATGTCGCTGGGCGCAAAGGCTATTTGATTCAATCCCAGCCATAGGAATCTTGTTTGTGTCTGAAATTCACTTCTTCACATGATCTACTCATCTTTGTGAATAGTTTATTCTTTGGAAAATTCCCACACTTTTTTATATAAAGATGGAGACTAGAACGTCAAAATTTGTCTCTCCCAAATAGAATAATCAGTATCCACAAAAAAATCTATGTGCTTACAAAGTGACCACGTATCTTGTAGGTTCAAAATAAAACTATAACGGCTAGATAAACATTCAGTTAATCATTTCAAACGAGAGCATCTTCCTTACAAATTCTACTGGATTTTTTCATTGATGTTCTACTTACAGATCTGAGAATCAGAGGCATTCCATCTTTGCTGACAGGACCGATTCCTTCGTATTTCCTGGGGCTTAAGTCGGCCATTTTTCGGGGGTTTTCGTTTTCAGATTCGCTCGTGTACTCGTTTTTTATTTGATATACTGGAAATAACATTCGAAACGGACGTCAATAATCCAAATTTAATAAGATAGACCTACTTCAAAAATAAAGATAACCGGTGATAAATAGATAACCCTCATCCAATTACAATTTTTTTGTTCGATCATCAACTAGATTAAATTTTGCAGATATATTGTTTTTTAGGTAAGAGCTATTCCGGTACTGAAATTCGAGGAGGTTAATATTACCAGTTATTTCCAATATAAAAAATGGTATGTGGAAATTAATAATTATTAGTTGATGCAGTCTTTTAGGCCTTCCACAAGGTTGATTTTTCAGAATCTTATTTTTAAATTTCAATTTTCAATAATGATATCGTCTTTCGCATTGAATATCTACCGGTCTACCGGTAATAAAAGACAAAAAAAACGGTATTTATCGTGAATAAAGGTGATATTCCAAAAAACATGGGATATTTATCTTTGAAATTATACAAGGTTATTGAAAATATGACGTAAATCACTCCATACCATTTAAATTCGTATATAATTTGACTGAAAACGTGCTGGAATTAATCATCAATTCTCGCATTCTGAATTGCACGATTTTAATAAAAAAATATTACTTACAAATGTCACCAGGTCCTGCTATAGGAGGTCTATCGTGTTTAGGTCTGTATTGTCTTTGTTCCTGTTCGATATAGTGTGCTCCTTTCGGTAGCTGCCCTTCTGAAATGATCACATTTTCATCATAAAAATTGATGAGTTAGATCAAAATTATAGAGCTTCAACATATTTTGAACGAACAATAGAAAAAGTGGCTTCGTTTTTGAATAAACGAAGTATTAAAATTGTATACAGAATAGGTAATACGCTGGGAAAGTTAGTTAAAAATAATGAAGACAAAACATCCAAATTCGAGAAATCAGGAGTATATAAATTGAAGTTGGAATTCGTCTTTAGGTATATGTTGGTCAAACTGGCAGAGCATTTACGAATCGTATCCACGACCATCATATGAGCTATGTAAATAAGAAAACAAGTTCAACATATTCAAATCATCTTTTAGAAAAAAATCTTATCTTTAACGAATATTTCGAAATGTTATACGTAGAAAATAATGGTTTGAAGCTGAATCATTTAGAAGCAATGGAAATTAATCGACTTAAAAATTCAAAAATTCTAATGAATGACTAAATCGATTGAAATAAATCACCATTATCAAACTTGTTCTCTTAAAAACT
>WOGO01006344.1:0-11810 GCA_015342085.1 Leptinotarsa defecta
CGGAAAATAAAACATAGGGCCAACAAAAAAGTTTTTCTCGTTTAATGGAGCCGGTTAACCAATCGCATTTATCGTACTAACTAATATTAAATCCACGATTTTGTCGATTATCTGACGATTTAATTGAAATCAAATTTGGCGAAAATTATTCACATTTAGTGTTACTAAAAGAAATACGTGATACGAAGGAATACGGTTTATATACTTTATTCGTACCAATTCTGGATCTATACGGTAATTCGACCTCATTGTGTGTGTCACCAATTTCGCCAAAATCGCTTGTGAGTGGAGATGCATACATCCTCTTTTATGAAAAGGAGGAAACGAGTTCGCACCTTTGAGCGTTATGAAAAGTTATTTTTGAACTGTTTATTTTAATGTTATATTGAATTATATGAAAGTTTTTCTCCTGACATCAGGAAGTTTTGATTCTGGTTTTAATTTTTTATAAATGACCAACAACTTATTTAGAGTTTCGTTTCTTTTTGTTTTGTTCATATAAATATCAAGAGACGAATTCCATGTTTCAGGAAGACTTTCATAAGTTTCTATGAAATTGAAAATTTGTTTTGCAAGTGTCTTGGTATGTCATCATGAAACGAATCCAAGGAAGAAAAAATGATTGCAATGATTATTCTTGAACAAATGAAAAATGATAAAGAGGATGACCATATTTTCTGGAAATATGCGAAATTAAGAAAAAAAAATTATTTTCATAGAAATCGAGCCGTCTCATTGATAAAGAAATAAAGTTCAGAAAGTATTGTAGACTGTCCCGCGAAAGTTTCGCATATGATTTGAACCTTGTAGAAGAGGAAACGAGAATTTATTTTTGTTATAGAGTCAAGTTACCTATTACACCTGCAGAAAAACAGGTTTCAACTCTGAGGTAAGTGACAAATCAATTAAGTTGAGAAAAAAACCATAATATTAATTTTCCTAAGTTTGATTGAATAATAAAATTAAGAATATAAGCATAAGTAAATATTTATTCAGGTAAGCATAATATACAATATGAATTCAATATTAAAACTAGATAACTTGAGAAACTAGAAAAAGGAGAGAACTAACTAAAACTGGAAATTGTGAGTCCAGGCTGAGCTACCTAAGCAATGCTTGTGTTGTAGTCATCAACCTGGATTACATCGAGTATTCTTATGTTGATTGGTGAGTAGAAAGAAGGAAAAAATTGAAGTAAAATTCATTGTGAAGAAGAGACTATATGGTTATTTATTGTATTTTGTATTTCTTATTATTATTCGAGTTAGTATACGGTTTTCAGTTTGTTATAATTTTGGTTCACATATTCTTTCAGTTTTGATTTCATTTTACATTTATTATTCAAATTACGTTTAATTGAAAAAAATCAACCAAACATATACATTCTAACATTTTGATTCACATTATGAAACATGAGACAGGTTATATAAGTCGTCTTCATCTTGAAAAGCTTGCACCAATGCTTCAGATACTATATCACTGAGCGTAACACGTCGCATGCGACGCGAAAAATGTGCCGCTAGAAAAACACGACTTCAGCCGTACGTCGACCAAGTCGTTTACTGTGTGTTCACTTTCAGTTTCACTAGCCGCAGGTCCATCCATCTTGAGTCCACAATGCGCACTGACTGAAGTACTGAACTGAGTAATGTCGAAATAATGACGCCGGATCATTATTACTGACAGTATCTCTCCTCTGCTAAGAATGATGGTCAAATATCAGAATATCCGGATACGCTTTATTACCGCTTCAATACTTCATTCCAGTTTCTTACCTCTACACTTTCATTATTAATGTCATCATTTTCAGGTAATAACATTATTACTGAACGTGTGATGGTCCTTATATATTGCTCGCACCTTTTCCGATGGCGGACATACAAACGAATAAACTATCACCACAAAAGTAAGTATTGCTTGCCCGCAAGTGCTATGACGGCGTGAGCTTTCGTTCTCTAGACGATGAAAACAGCCGCTACACGTCAATCCACTTCGACGAGGAAACGGAAACTCCTCCTATCTTCAGAACTTTAGATTTGACAGGTATGACAGATGACACGAATGACAGTGACAGTCCCAGTCAAATTTGTGAACTGTTTGTGTTTTCATTTACATTTTCTTAAATGTGTATCAAGCAGTTTCAATGGAAATAATAATGGTTTTCCGTTTATACGTGACTACTTAATCAAGTTCTAACTTTCAATTGCTTCAATTATGTCTCGAATCCAATATTTGTTTGATTTAAAGACTTCTAACTATGAAAAATAGTAAGAGACTATTTAGTGATGTACACAGAAACATAAAATGTTTCAAACTTGAAAATGGTCATAACTTGGAAGTGGATTATAATATTATTTATTGTCACCATAAATGGCACTGAAAAATTGTGCCCGAATAAATGTATATGTAAAAGGAATTCAAATGATGGTTTCATAAGAATGGTCTGTGGAGAAAAAGACAAAGCAGAAGATAAAATTATTCACATTGATGAACTGGAACTTCTTAGTGTGGCCAGCGAGTTGATCCATTTGTGAGTTGATTTTTTTTAGTTCATTGTCTTTGTTTAATGAATTATATTTACTGTAACAGTGTAAATACCAATAGATTAAAGAAATAATAGCACTGTAGGTTATTGTGGCATTTAGAAAAGGAATTGTTAAAGAATAAACTCCAAATACACACTTTTATACCGAACAACAGTAAATACAGCAAATAGGCTCATTATTAATAATAACGGAATGAGGTATGAAAATCCAATTGTACCTACTCACATAGATACTGCTTTTCAATCTTTCGAATGAGAGTTCATTCTTGCCCAGATGTTAAAAGCAGTACCATATTTTTTTTATCCGAATTTATTGATATAAAATATAACTTCATGCTATACAGTTATTTTTCCAAGCACAGTTTCTTAAATCTTGTAGCGTTTATTTCATTTATGACAAATTATTGATTAAATGCTTGGGTGCAATAGAGTCATTGCATATGGATCGAACAGACTGTTCTTTTCATTTCAAAGTTATATTAATTTGTCAGTTATAAAAATGTTATCTTGAATGTACAAGAATCTAAAATTGAACTGTATTGATACTAATTATTCTCCTTGAAACCCCCCCCGACTCCATGGGGGTAACTCGCCTGAAATATTTTCAACACGGCTGTGTCAATTTCGTTATTTTAAATGGATCACCATATACATTATAACATTTTTGGATTATATCTACATCAGAATCTAAATACTTTTTGTGCATAATGTCCTATATCGACATATTTAATTTTTTACATATTTAATTTTGACATATTTAATTTTTTTTTTTTACAAAATTTTGCAGATCCTACAATAATTATCAATTTTTCGTATGAGGAAACTTTTATCAATATATTTAGGTCGGTTTCTTTGTAGAGTAAAACCAAATTTAATAGACTTCATATGAAATTTCGGTAATTAATAATACAGGGTGGTCAAAGAAAAGAATATAATTTAAATTTAATAAATCGTCTAAAGTGACTGTTTTTAAATGGAAACCTCCCCGTGTTTATGATCGAATCGTATTAAGCAATAAAAATAATGGTAACTATGTACAAGGATACTTATTCCGAATATTCGTAATTTTTTAAAATATTTGCAGTTTAATATTTTTCTTTCGACAGAATAATTACTATGCGGTTTCTAAATTCTGTCGGTTGGCCATGACTGCGCGGTGTCTCAAAACAATTAATTGTTATGTCACTACTTGTCATTTGAAAATTGTCAATAATAAATCATGTTGGGACGATTAAATTCCACAAACGAAGATTATTGGATTTTATTATTTCAAGGACATGTGTTACATTTGCGACCCGATTTGCGGAAAAAAAGAAATCTCAAAATACTGTCAAGAAAATTATACAAAACTTTTGAAAAATGAGCAAAAAAATTAGAAAAATTATTTAAGTAAATGTTCAAATAGATGGTCTTAAACTTCTAGACATTTCTCGCAACTACTTAGTAATTCCACATGGGTGGCTCTCCTTTCTGACCGAGAGTTAAGTTCTGCAAATGCAGTTCTGATCCTCCGCATGCATTTTCCTTGGTTGTTACTGCGGTGTCTTGAATTCGAAGTAAAATTAATTCACAGAATTTTATTCTTCGTAAAAAGCCGTTCCCTTTAAAATGTTGAACTTTGGAAAAGACATGGATGGAACTTGTGGTTTCTTAAAATTCTTATAATTGATGCCTGAGATATTTCCGATTCTAATGTTACGTGTCTTTTAGATATTCTTGGGTATGTCGCAAAATATCCCAAAATTGCAATGTCAATATTATCATTGTTGAGTACAGGTTTATTTTTCTGCACTCTTGCTCTTATAGATCCAAAATTTTTGATATTTTGTATAATTTTCTTGACAGCATTTGGTGATTTTTTTTTTAAATCGGGTCGTAAATGTATCACACATCCATGAAATAATTATATCACATTCTCCGTAAATAATAAATAAATTAAAATAATTTTCATTTGTGTAATTTAATCGTACTGGCATGATTTATTCTTGACAATTTGCAAATGACAAGTAGTGACATTATCGTATCAACTGATTGCTTTCTAACGTCGCGCCGTCATGGCCAACTGATATAATTTAGAAACGGTATAGTAAGAACTCTTGTCAATAGGAACATATTAAATCGCAAATATTTCAAAAACTACAAATTTTCGGAATAGGTATTCTTATACAAAATTACCCTTGTTTCAAATGCTTGATACGATTAAATCATAAAAATGGGGGGTTTCCATTTGAAAAAACTCACTTTAGACAGTTTGTTAAATTTCATGTATGTTCTTCTTTTTTGACCACCCTGTATCAATGAATATCGAAATTTCATATAAAGTATGTTGACTTTGTTTTCCCTCTACAAGGAACCCGACCAAAACAATGATAAAGGCTTCCTTATAGGAAAAATTGATTATTATTGTAAGGTCTGCAAACATCATTTTCGTGTTAGGAATCACACGTTAAAAGGTAAGACCTCGTTAATCCTCGTACAAGTTTAGACTTCTGAGGGTTGTCGTTCGTAGGGGTGCGACAGCTGGTTAACGGAAAACAGATTTTTTTAAACAGACATATAGACTTGAATATGTCAAAGACTAAAAAAAATTCTGTTTGTTTGGCTTTGTTGTGGTAATGCATCTTCGGTAGCCTGATGATGTCTTTGTGTTTTGTGTCATGATTGTGAATCCTGGAGAGATCATTAGATTCATTTAAATTTTTATGTACAAACAATATTGTTTCTAGAATAAAAAAGGAATGTAAAGTAAGTATGCCCCATTTAATAAAGATTGGTTTAGCATGGGTTTTGGAATCTACTTTTTATAACTCTCATTACGTTTTTTTAGAGAATGAATACTTCATTTGCATGTGGCACACCATATCAGTATTCCACAGTTTATGTGGCAGTGAGCCATTCTAAAATATGCAGTTCTCAGCACATCATTCGAAACTAAACTCCTTAGTCCTCTCAATTCGTAGCGACGCCTTGAGAACTTCTTACATAATGATTTCTTATGTCCATTCCAATATAATTTGTCAAAATGGACTTTCATCTCCATTATGAGTATATATCAAAAAGTGCTTTTGAAATGTTTATATTGCAGAACAACAAAAGATATTACAAATATAAATTCAATTGGAATTAGTTATTATACATTGGTATAGTCAGTTGTAGGCTATTTTACTTGTGTTTGGTTACATATGAAGTTCATATCAACAGTCTAGAGAGAGTTTAAAATGAATTCTCAAGATATTCTGCCTTTGCACTGAAAATATCTCCCAATATTTTTTTCTATCTATAACACTGATCTTCAAATGCTTGTAACGTATATGCTAATATTATATTTCACCACAAAATACTCAATTCTAGAACTGTTCAGGAACTAGAACTGTTCAGGAATTCTTAGCAAATAAATTGTCATGTTCCTCTTCGAAAAACACATAGTATATAGTTATTCACCACTGAATACTGTCATATATGCAATTATAAAAACATTCTCCCTTATTTTGATTTGAATCATTTGCCTGATGAAAATCTTCGAAGTAAATTACTACCGAGATTACTACCCACTATCTTGAATTGAATTTATACTTTTACGAAGTAAATTACTACCGAGATTACTACCCACTATCTTGAATTGAATTTATACTTTTTTCTGTTATCTATATTGTGTAATTATTATTATTAACCAGAATAAGAATAAGTTCCTAAAAATATAACCCTTTCAATTCCCAATTCAAATTCTACCTTCTAGGACCAGATTTGAGTTTTTGAATGTTAACGCTATGACATTTTTCAGGATCTATAATTTAATTTTACCACTTTCTGTATATCTGGCAGAAAATAATTTCACTCCAGAATTGCCTTCTTCTTAAAATATTTATTGTCCCTTTCATTCAGGGGAAATTATCACGAGTTGGATAGAACTGGCTGATATTTGATGAAAATCCATCTTAACATTAACAGACACAATTACCTGTAAGATTTTCATTATAAATAGTTTTGCAAAACCATGACGCGTGTTTTGCTAGACAGTAGCTTCCACAAACGAGATTGTGGAAGCTAGTATCTAGGTAAACACGTGTCGCGGTTATACTTTACTTTTCACTGTGAAGGGTGTTATAAAACTGCAATACATATTTCGCTATACAATAGCTTCCTCAAGTGAAAATGAGGAAGTTAGTGTATAGCAGAATATGCGTCATGGTTTTCCTAAAACCCTTTATTATGAAAGTTATGATGTAAATTGTATCAGTAAGTGAAAGATATTATCATGTTTCTATATGGATAATAATACCGAATTCCGTGTTTGTAATTAGCTGTTTTTGAGAACACACTTCTAACATATTCTTGTCACTGAATACTCTCAACACATTACTAATTTGAATATTTGTGAAATTATAATGATGACTAAATTCATGGAAATATATTTTGACTCAGAAAAAGGAAATTATTTATCGATGGCCACCTGTCAGATTTTACATACAGTTGGTACAAAAAAATTGTTTTGTATAACTAAACAAGTTTTTTGATCATTACAAACGTTTTTCAGGAATTTGTCTGGTAACCTCCTTCAGTCATTCTCACCCAAAGTGGAGTTAATAACCCTTCAGAAATTGTGAGTTTTGTGCTATTTCTGCGAATATCTACTGATACAGCCTCATTTTTTTCAGAGATTTGAGTAGAAACCAGTTGACTGAATTGCAGCCGCATCAGTTTAGTGAAGTTCCAAATTTGAGGAGACTAGATTTATCTGAGAATGCAGTCAGCCATATTGATTTATTAGCTTTTGATAAACTGAGGCATTTAGAAAGACTGAAATTAAACGGAAATAAAATAAGCACCATTATTTTGGGCACATTGGAGCCCCTAGAAAAGATTGAACAATTGTATGTATTTTATGAATAGAAAATTCAGGGCTTTCTCTGAATCATTGGTTTATTTTTCAGGGACTTATCAAATAATCCCCTCAATTGCGACTGTGGTTTACTATGGCTCCATGATTATAGTCAGAAGCAAAAAGTTAAACTTGTGTCAAATCCTAAATGTTCATCTCCATCAACGTTCAAAGGTCGCCCATTACGAAAACTAAGAATTGGCGATGATATTCACTGCAGATCACCTGCTAGTAATAGTGGCTCGTTTGCCATTGAACTGAGCCCTAATGAAAACCAAGTTGTTTTCGAAGGAGATCCATTATCCCTTCGCTGTGATGCTCCAAGTATATCAGATTCACCTGAGGAACACTTGCGTTTTGGCTTACAATGGACCTGGCTCGAATCTGACCCCAAGCTAAATTTTTCTGATATTCGAATTATTAATGATACATTGGGAAGTGCAGGCCGAATATCTAGTACTCTTACTGTTCCTAGATTGAGAAAAAAACATACTGGAATATGGAATTGTGTTTTCATATCCATACATGGAAATCATTCTAAGAGTGTAGCCATTGTTGTCATATCTGATGATACCAAATACTGTCCTATGACGCTCACATCCAACAACAAGGGAACATATAATTGGCCCCGAACAATTGTTAATCATACGGTTTCTATACCATGTGAGTCTTTGAACTTGAATTATGATGTAACACATCAAAAAGCTTTTTATACGTGCAAGGATAATGGGGAATGGTCAAATTTGAATACTACAGAATGTTCATACATTTCGGATACCACCAAAATTCTTCTGCAGTTTTCTAAAGTCAATACGAGTATAGAGGAGAGTGCTAAACACTTCAGAAATTATACGTCAAACATATCAATTTTTAAAGATATAATGGATTTGGTTTATGCAGTCCTGACAATTGAAAATTACATTATATATGCACCGCCAGAGCATGTTGGAACCATTGGTAGTATTTTGATGGATTCTGCAAATAATTTGATGGAACTTCCAATGACTTACATTAGTAAAACAAATTTAGAATACAGGATTTGTGAAAAACTGGTTAATGCAACAGAATCTATTGCGGTTCTTAGTGCTTCTAATTTGCACAAGGTAAGAAAAGTTATATTTTTATAAAAGTATATTAGGATATTCTATAAAGATGACAAGTTTATCATTATTGTTATCGATTGCTTCATGCTTTGAAAAGGATTATTGAGAGATTTGATTAGTTCGAAAGGAGGAACAATTGAAACATATTAATTTAGTTTTGTAGTTATGTATCTGGTCAGGATTGCTGGCTACATTGGCTTGGATAGAATGAAGCTGCTTGACTCCCTTGCCAGGGAGTGTGTTGCAATATGTCGTTGGCATCACTTTAGAGTTTGACAAACAAACAGTGAATACCTGAATTGCAAGTAGAGTTTTAGACTTCTGTTGAAATCTATCAGGATTGGGCTACTTTAAGGCGTTGATATTTTGTCACCAAACAATTGTAAGATTATAGCAAGGATGATCTTATAATTACTGACCGATATTTGATGAAAATCCATTATAACGTATTAAAAAAAAAAACTTTCATATGAGATTTCCACTTGACTGTTTATAAAACTGTGACACGTGTTTCGATATACATATAATCTTCAGGCGTCACAATACTGACTTGACAAATTCTATGTCATGCTTTTGTAGTTATTTGAATCCCAATGTATATTACCATCTGACAAATTTCTAAACGATAAATACATTGGACGATAAATACATACATTAGCCTACAGAACAAATAATAATTTGAGTAAATTCATAAAGATAAAACTCCAGTGTTAGGTAGATTGGGAGTATATAAGTTGACTTGTAGTTCTTGTTTTGAATTTTGTATTGGCTAAACCAGAAAAACTTTCTCCAAAAGAATAGTAGACTACAGAAATAGTTTTTTTGATGAGACCAATTCAACATTTGCAAACCACCTTCTTACAGAAAGGCACATGTTCAGTAACACTTATGACGTATTACATTTGGAAGAGAAAGGTTCAAAATTCAACCTTTTGGAATGCTCAGAAGTCAATAGATTTAAGAATTCTGGATTATTGCTCATTGATCAAACACATTTGAATTATTTCCCTTTACTGAATTTAGTTTGAAATGAGGAAATTGGTATTTAGGATAAAGTATGTAAAATGAGGTATCAGGTAAAACTTGTATTCATTATTCTCCAGTTTAATGAGTTGTTTCTAGAAAGCTAAATATTTTACATGATGAATTTATCAGGTAGAAATTTGTCAGGCAGTAATAGTCATTAGGATTCAAATGACTATAAAAGTATGACACAAACTTTGTTTATTCAGTATTGTGACGCCTGAATATGTTATTGTACAGTGAAACAAGTGTTGGGATTTCGTAAACTTTCAAGTGGAAATCTCATATTAAAATGTTTGAATACGTTATATTTACATATAATTGTTGATGTCCACACCTATCAATTTCAAGACCAATGTCCCAAATTGGAGAAACACTATAATTTTTTCTTGATATGCTATCAAACTAGATACCATTGTAGATATAGTATAACAAAACTTATTTGAGCAAAAATCCTTCGTAACCTCCTGCAATATTGAAAGGGGGTGAAAAATGGGTATTTGTATTTACCTATTTATTAAACCTTTTACCGACAGCTGTATATTGAAGAACTTATGTCAACAAGCACTTAACCTGACATCATATGCAAAACCTGCTGCGATTCTTGATAATTCCTGTCAGATTATCCATCAACTGTATTTATCATTTCCTACACTTCTTCAGTGTTGAAGAGGTACTGATGCTTTCTTACAGGCCAGGAGATACAGTATTGTATTCACTGGGGGAAAAGTGCCAAATTCATTGGAAATACTAATTTTTTACCTTCAAGCAGATACTATTTGATGTAGAACTACTTGAATATCAAAGTAAGATACTATTTTTCATGAAGATTTCAGCTCACTGTGACGCAAATATTGTCCAAAAAGAGGAGAAAAATAGAATAAATATCTAGAAATACTAATCGAACTCAGTTTATTTTCCCATTACATTATGGTGCAATAGTTGTTCTGATCGGACGGTAGACGGTCGGTGCTTTGTTCACTCACTCAAATCGACCGCCGTGTTGGTCGCTGGTTCAAGCCCCAGGCTGAACAATCGATTTTCACTTGCTATCGTCCAACCCGTGTTAGAAATCACACGTTAAAAGGTAAGACCTCGTTAGTATTTGGCTCGCACAAGTTTCTACTTCTGAGAGTTGTCGTTCGTAGGGCTGCGACAGCTGGTTAACGGAAAAACAGATTTTAAACAGACTGAGATCCTTTGAAGACTTCCTCTATTTTCAAATTTTACCAAATTTGAATGCAGGAAGTTTTCATTCTTGACTCATTATTTCTATTAAGGATACATGATTCTTGGGCCCAATAATCATATATGCCACGGTGTAAGAAGTGGTCTTATTGAGAATTTGGGAAAAGGGTTGAAAGGCAAATATATAATGCTAATAATAATCACAGTATTTGATTTTTTTAAAATTATTTTGAATAATAAATATATTATTATGTGAGTAATTTCCAAAACTCAATTTTCAGAGCCATCTAGCTATGGAGGTATTCCAAGTAAAGAAGGATGGTTTTCAAGGACTGAAATGTACCTGGTACCTAAATCCAAACAACAGAAAAGACTCTTTATTTTCGTGTGTTCCTAGCTTCCCCCAGGACAGCATAGGTATGCATGGGAGTAGTATAGATGCATCTGTCACCATACCTGCTAGTTTGTTTCAACAACTTCGAGAAATGAAATTCAATCTGATTAGTAAAGCATACAATATTTTGGTAGCAATGCACTCTACAAACAAGTTATTTCCCATTGACCAATTCAGAATGGGGAAGGAGGATGTAACTTCTGCAGTGGTAGGAGTAAAATTAGGTAAGTGCTATTATGGAAATTCTAAAAATTGTTCAACTTCCAGTAAATAAGTAAAATAAAAATGACATGTATACTAATATTATAAATGTGAAAGTTTGTGAGGACGGATGTATATGTATGTATGTTTGTAGCTCTTTCACGCCTAACCGAATGATCGGATTTAGATGAAACTTTACATAAAAACAGCTTATACATCAGAATAACGTATAGGCTACAATTTACAAAGGTTTTGTGTAATTTTGGTCATAATATAAAGATAAGTATTGAGTAAGTCGGAAAAATTATTGCTGCCTGAGAGCGCTCTGTCTAAACCGTTGGAGTTACATGAAGATAATGTACTGTAAGATTGTTTATCTTAAATATTTCACAAACTACACTTAAACGATTTGATCTCCACTAACTTTATTGAAAATAATCATAACATGTTTCGCTAAAACATTAGCTTTTTCAAATG
>WOGO01006345.1:0-11809 GCA_015342085.1 Leptinotarsa defecta
AAAGGAGAGGCAATGAACATTAAGAAAATCTGGCTACCTATCCTTGAAGGTTGACAAACAAGGTCAGATAATCCAGTTAAGAGAAATCAAGCCACGCTCACCAATAATAATAATAATAACCTACAGATCGCGGCCAAAAAACCCGAAAATAGCTTTGACCCATGTCAAATTATTAGTTATTACGTAGATACAGGGTCACATGATTCAAATTGTTATTATAAAAAGCACAAATTGAGTTGTATTTAGTCAATATGTAATCAAAACATGTTGCAGTTTTGTAAACTGTTCAGTAAAAAACTCACAATAAAGTGTTACTTGAATAAGTTATGGATTTTCATCAAGTTTCTGCCAATTCCGTCACATATGAGGAGAACATGATGAAAGAGCATAGTGAGGAATGTAATAATTGTTTCTAATGGTACTTGTTACTAAAAATATTCTATGAGGCACAACACTTTAACAATTGGAAGTTTCAAATGATGTGGTCGATGACATTTCGAAGTAAACTATGATACTGGGAGGTATGAAAAAGTTTTTAGTTGTTTGAAGTAATTTTCTTTTGTGTAATTTGATGTTTATATGAAAATAGCTGTTTCTTGAGGCCTTTTTTTCCAGTTTGTATCTGAAAGTTACTTCTTTGCATGATCTACAAATCTTTGCATAGAATTGATTTTTTTAAATTGATTCCTTCCTTTCTTTGGAAGATTTCCACATTGTTTGTATCAAGATGAAGTAGAAGGCCAAAAACTTCCTTTCCCAGAAATTAATCTCTCCTAAATAAACCCTTTCGATTCAAACAAGATTGTATTATTCATTTTTTGAATACTTGTTATAGGTACCAATTTTGATAATAAATTAATTTTTATGATCACAATAAATTAATATTTTGTCAATTACAAATATGTCAATGTATGAATAATCAATTGTATACTTTTTTTATATGCATATAATGTCTGTCTGTTTTATATCATTTGGTGCTATACTGAATATGTTCTTCATGATGTATGTAAAATGGTATTCTTTCAATTTTTGTTTCTATATCTTGTATAATAAATATGACTTATTATTAATGTTTTTTTTAAGGAAAAAGAGAATTATCTTATTTAGATTCACTGAGGATACTCTATTAAAACCCACTGTTGTCTATTTTTCACGATAGTTTTATATTTGTTGACTAGCTTCGTTCATTACACCATTTTCAAAACTAACTAGATTACATTAAAATCTGAGTATTTATACCTACGTTGCTTATACTTATCATAAATTAATTTGATACCTAAATTGTCTATAGCTGGGATAACCTCAATTAATAGCAGTATATCGATGAACATAACAAAAATTTTAATAAAACGTAGGTTTTTGGAACTGAGTTACATTTTATCAAAATTTTTTATTTTCATCGATATACTACTATTAATTAAGGTTATTCCAGGTATGGACAATTTAGGTATCAAATTATTTACGATAGGTATAGGCAATGTAGGTATATATACTCAGATTTGAATGTAATCTAGTTAGTTTTAAAAATGGGTAATGATCGAAACTAGTCAACAAATATAAAACTATCGTGGAAAATAGACAACAGTATATTTTTATAGTGTATTCTCAGTGAACATGAATTTCAACAAAATATACAAGTCGTCAGTCAAAGAAGCTTATTTAGATTCATGGCAAGTAACATTAAATAAAGATGAATAACCAAATCAAAACATAATATGTGAAGTTGGAAACTCTGGCAAGAAACACCAAAACTGAAACACAGTCTCTCGACACTTGTTTTGCTAACCAAGCTAGAAAAATCAGGTGATGACTAAAACTATCATATTCTGTGTGTGGAAAAGTGTTTTTCATCAAGAACAAATCAAAGGTTTGTCTGTCGTCATTTTAATACTGTTCTTTAAAACTTACCTTGTGTGAAAAAATATACACGTGTTCCATCTCCTCTAACATAAAAATTATCTGATAAACTGCGTCCCGGTTTGAACCTCAGTTGGGCTAAATCATATCTGCCGTAATCTCGAAATAATAACAATCCTCCTGGTTTCAGGTATTTATGAATTTGTTTAACTATGTGAGGAAATCTAAAAAAAACATACTTTGCTCATTCCATGTCAAATCAACATGGTGATTCAACCCCACCATCTCAGATTTTGAAGTAATTCGGTACTTGAGTTACTTTCAGGCCGCTGTCACATGGTGCGAGGTGGGCCCTTATCCACATCTAGATGCGGGCACACAAATCTCACCATGTGAATGTGGCAACTTAGATAAAGCGTACACGGAAAATTAGTCATTAGTCTCACCCTCACTGTTTGAAATGACATACGGCTGTACCTAGCTGCGGACGTGGTTCCACTCCCCACTGTCTGAAAGCTGTTTCCAAATATAACTGTGTTGAATTTTTAAAGAACACAAAATTTTGACCTACCGCGTCATTTTTTAATTGAAACTACAGCTCTTTGTAACTATATTTGTAACTGGTCAGCTGGGCTTGATATTGTTCTGCCCATATACTCTGCTCTTGTCTCTAGGCATATTTTTATAGCTTGTATTTGTTAATTTAATGTCTCATATACACATTTTACTTTACTAGATAAGATGTTCCAATCTTGGATAATTAAGCATATTTTGATTTGATTTATCTAGTTTGTTTGAAAGGGGAGCTGAATACAAAGCAACCAAAGTATATATGCTGTAACAGATCGTCTTAGGTCTGTTGGTGGTGTCGGCTCATTTAAAGTTAAAGTCAAATACTTCACTGGATAACTGATTTTATATGAACTTTGAATTCACTGCCCAAAAAGAAAATATTCTTGGGGAAATGCTTTAGTTATGCTCTGATGATCAAAGGTACTCGGAAACTTAATTTTTTTATCCCCTGACCAACATGCACGTCAAGAATGATAGTCAAACCATTTTCACATTCGTCGTAATTCAAGAATTGAGATGTTGAATGCTTCAGAAGCATTTCAACCATAAGACATAAGTGGGGACGTTATAGCAATGTACGATAATAGCTGGTGGTTGGCATATGGCAACCCCAAAAATGAAAAAATTATGAGATCAAACTCACTTTTCTCAAATCTTCTGTGTGGAGAGAGTTTGTGGCTTTGTGTAATAAACATTCTCTGTAAAGTTAACCCAGTTTCACAGATACTGAAGATCCATGAAGCTATTCATTTCATATTCATCACAACTAATTGTTTCTTGGGATGATCGTTTTTTAGCACGTTTTTTAAGTTGTTTCAAAAGTTTGGTCTGTTTTGATGTAATGTGTTTTTGTAGCTTCACATCTCAATAAATATTTATTCCACTATGTGTGTACTCGACAATAGAGAATTTTGCACTACATTTTAATTTTCTGCCTCTTTTCAGCTTGTTACTATATGTCGGTAAGTGATTTTGGATATCAAGATAACAGTTTCTTTATATTAATGTTTGAGAAGTTTACTAGCCACACAGTATTCCATCAACTTTTTCGAGTATGAACCCATTGCTGTCCCACCATAACTTCTTGGAAACTAACATTCAGAATTTCAATTCACATTTTGAGAAATCTTTTCATCTTGACCCTTATTGAGCTGCAAAAGGTTTTCTGAAAACTTTACATAGCTATATTTTGGAAAAATAATTCAGATATTGATATGACATTGTGAATTTTTCTTAGTCTACATTGAGATAACCAATATACCAAATTTCATCAAAATTTGAGACAGTAAAAAAATTTGTTTAATACATGTCGATTTGAGAAAGGCCTTACTTTTCAGGAGTGACGGCAGATAGCACAAAAATCAATATGACAATATCAATACTATTTTCCTCAAATGGTACATTCCATGTTTCGTTGGTTGCATCCAGAACAAATACCTCACATCTTTCATCGCCATACTCTGGGGCATTTTTCAAAATGTCTATAGCCCTGGAGGAAAAATCAGAACCGTAAATTTTAAGGTTTTGATTTGTGGAATACTGCAAAATGGGAAATATAGTATTTCCTACCCCACATCCAATTTCGAAAATTTTCTTGTCTTCACTGTCGGAGTCTGCAAGCTCCTGAAATTCAGTAAACAGCCAGTGGCGATCCTTGAAGAATCTGTTCGTGTGGATATCGTAGAAAGCGTCCCAATATTTGTCAGCCTCTGTTTCGTACTTATCGATTTCATCCTCAGTGAACTTCACCTCACTATTCGCTTTGACCTTAACGAGTGCAGCTTTTTCCTGTGCTTCATTCCACTGGACATCATCCCTGCAATAATCAGAAGGTATTTATATGAAGGATATTACAAAAATAGGGAATTTCTCATACCATGCATTATGTTCGAAGACATCATTTTCTTCGGTCAGGAAGCGGTTTCCAAATTTCTGTCTTTTATCATTCTCTTCACTCATCCTTGAAATATTTTAGTTGCTTTCCACACCAATAAAATGAAAATTTTTAAAATTTATTCGGGAAGTATGGTTATATTCATGTCAGTCATGATTGCCAATGCTCAAATTTCGATTTTGTATGATTTAGAATGCTGAAAGAATTCATTCGATATTGCCAACCTAAGTTCTTTGTGTGAGACTGAAAACTCAAATTTGATAAAAAAAAACATATAGATATAGATGTCAGTCAAAACATATACATCGTTTGATTTTCAATGAATTCAAAGTTTTAGGTGCTCAGAATGTTATTAATAGAATATTGAAAATGTTATTAACTGATAACTTTGCTTCTGTGTTCTTGGTTGGAATAGCGTATTTTGAGACACAGAAATGAATAGTACATTGTATATTCATTTCCACTACATCTTAAACAAGAATTTATGAATCATAGAATATGATTATAAACCTTTGGTGTGAAAGTGAAAACTTCTTCAACACATCTCAATTACCCAAATAAGAAACACACACATTTCGCCAACAAGAATTAAAACATCTTCGGGGACTTGTGTAATTGAGGTCTGTTAAGATTGTGATAAGGATTTACGATTTTTGGGAAAACTTTCCTATGGTGGCATTGTTGAATAAGTTATATTCCATATGATAGTTTGTTATTGTAATGATATAATACTTCTTTTTTAGTTATTATGCAACATGCAACCAATATAGAATACCTTGAAAAGGTTATTTCTGAATGGTATTGCTGACTTCATAAGTATGCAAACAATTGATAAAAAATAAATATGATACTTTTGAACATCTACACTTTATCATAGTCTTCTTCATTTTCATCAGATTGACATCTACACTTGAGGTCCTGAGTTATATGGAGTTGAAAATGAAATTAATAACTTACTTTTGATTAATGCGAAATTGGTGAAAAATTTATGCAGAGGGATACGAGAATAAATAAGTTTGTTATGAAATTTATGTTTTTTCTGGAACACGCTCACTTGTTATTTTCTTATTCATTATATTTTCTGCTACACATGGGCTATCCTTATTACCCACCTCAATTTTAGTAGATACATGTTATTGATACATTGTTGCTGAATTGTTTCATCTACTAGGCTCAAAACAAAAATTTTTTTGGTTAAGACAATTCAAGTACTTCAAGAAACTGGTAAAATGGGATAATTTTCGATGTGTTCGGTTATTCTTGTAATTACTAGTGCACTGTTGAATATAATATTTCGACTTTGGCAATACTTTTCGCCGATTTTCTGTTTTCTTCTTATCATTTGACATCTGTCAAATCGGGAGGGCGTATTCAATAGCGAGAATTTGGGTATTTACCCATATACTTATTTACTGATTGATCTTTCTTGGAGTCGTTATCCAAGAAAATATCGAAAATATTTGCTAATTCCAAGTGCCTTTCAAAGAGCTTTGTAGTGCGGTTGTTCATCGAGTCAGAAGAATACTCAGTTTCAGGAATATTCGGAGGTGAGTGAAAAAATTCGTAGAGGAATTTGTGTAGTTGAAATTTCTATAGACTTTCCCACTGAGCGATTTGATAAAGGATATTGATTTATTGAAGTTATTTTATATCTTTTCAATCCGCGATACTAAATCAATCCCAGTATCAAAACCTACCGCCCCTACAGATAAGGTTGGGCCCTGGAAAATTACTCATACTGGGTATAAAATATTTCGATTAATACTTTGGACTCTTCCAAGATATATATTCATATAAATTTTTTCACTGAAAAATTACTTGACGTATAAGCTACTTGAAATTTTTTATTATATTAAATGAGTTCTCAACATATTTTTTCAAATATATCAGGTTTTTCATGCCTTGATTTAACTTGAATATTTATTCCCAATTATTATTACCTCATGATAATATTAATTGATATATTATCATTATCATGATAATATATTTGTCCATTGTCTCACTCACTATCACTCGCTGCTTTTTGAGTGTCCGATACTTTGGGTTATCAAATGGAAAGCAAATTCAACTCTTGGATATCTTCTTCCCCACCGCTGGATGTGGAAACGACAGGATCACTCGTAGTGGTATTATTTCTCAACCGATTGGCACACAAATGATGGCTTTATTCCAAAATGTGTGTGTATACTGTCATAGAAAGCCTAGACATACTTATGTGGAGACCTGCCCTAAAGTAACCAAGGAATACTACCCTGTGTGTACAGAGGAGATAGATCACAGCTAAATGACCCCAACGCTCCCTTCTGCAACATCAAGTTCCTCTGTTACATATCGAAGGAAGCAAGTTGGTGCTGGATCCCGTGGAACCAACATCTAGAAAGAGTTGAAAGAAAGGCGGGGCTGGGGGCTTGAACCAGACATGTCTACCCATGACAATATATGCATCTGTGGTCTGGTGGCAAAAGATGAAACAAACGACTTCTACTAAAAAAATAAGCAGAGTGCAGAGACTCGCATTTGTGGAAATAACGCGAACAATGAAAACCACTTCCACAGCTGCGATGGAGATATTCTTGAATATTCTTCCTTCATATCTAGTGATAATGGGGAAAGCAAGGATGGGTCAATTCAAACTGGGACTGGATGTACCAGTAATTGACGAAGCAACTGTGTAGCAAAACACGTTTTAAATAAAATTTATTGTAAAAATTCTATAATTATATTATGTAAAAGACTCACCAATCTTAACCACCTTACCTGTAGGTTAATGGAGTGACACCTATCAGAAAACAACATCTCCTCTGGCTAATACCACAAAGGGTGTTGGATTATAAACGACAGGTGTCTATAGTTATTATGATGGATGGTATACATCAGTTTCCAGGCTTGCAATCCACAAGCAACATTAATTTGAGGCCCCAACGAAATGAATGGATCAATATTTCCACAGACAGCACTTGGGTCACTGACGAAACGAAGAGTGGCATTCAGACTTATCTGGGAATATTGTCAAGAACTCAAGAAACTGGCGAACACAAATAAATTTAACATATATTGGGTGCCAGGACATTAAGTATTGCAGGCAATGAGAAAGCTGTATATCAGCCCTGAGTCAGCTGTGGGTATACCGTAGTCTTTGGTACGGAACCAGATTGGAAAGTGGGTGCGTAAGAAACCTAGATTATTGGGAAAATATACTCTGGAACACACAAGGGAAAACTTTTTTACAGAGACGGTCCAAGAAAAGAACCAAATAGCTGCTTCAACAAACCAGGGATCAGTTCAGAACAAATGCAGGCCTACTCACAATTTGTTCAGGTATCATTGAGAGGACACCTGAGCAAAATGGGGCTGTACAACGCGGAGACCCAACCTGCAGGCAGTTTGACACAGGAACAGTGATGGTTCGTCATATTTTATATGAATGTGAGGCACATTAACATGGAAGTCAAAACAATTCATGGACCATCAAAATCATGTTCAGAAAAATATGACATGCTGCCAGCAGGGGACCTGTTCAAACTAGTACAGGGACAATATTGTTGGATGGGTGAAATGAAGAAGATGGTGGAGAGAGGCAATAATCGTATGAGACTGCTGTGTTTTTCAGAGACTTGGACTAATGGACAAGTCAGAAGACATCTGGGAAGTTGAAAAAAAAAGGTGGTGTAGTCAGGCGGCGAGTTAGTCCCGTGTCAAGATCAAGGGCTATACTGAATCTGCCTTGCACCAAACTATTGAGCAGCAGAAGCGGAATCTGCATCAGAAGAGGAAGCGAACTTCTCGGAGCAGGTTGTCAGCTCAAAGACTTAACGAAAACCAGAGGCTAAACGGTCCAGCACGGTTGAATTCAATCTAACTTCTGGTATAACTGACTTACACACATTACATTAGGAATCTCGAGAGAGAGGTAGAGAGAAAACATAACAAAATGATACAAGGGCACAAGGAAATATTAAAATCAGTACTATACTTATTAGGAAACACAATTATTTTGAAGCATCAGCCAAAATTTAAAGGTTGAAAAAAACTACATACACCTATGTTAAACTGCATAACAAAGTTGTTAATCATGAGTCAAGTTTCAAAATAATACATACCTATATCGCAACAGTCGCGATATAATCAGCTCTTGACATTGTTACGTTTTCCCCCTGGGTTTGACCATAAATGCCTACACGGTACAATTAAACTCAACTTTATTTCACTGGTACACTGGCAATACAACACAAACACTTTAACTGAAGCTTTAGACTTATTCAAATGTCTTCTTCAAATGTCTGTTGCCTTATTACATCACTTCGTACCGCACTTTCAACTAGACTACTCCGATCTGCCTGTTGGTAGTGTTTATATATCGTAATGGAAGACTCTAGAAGCCTAAAGAAAAGTCTCTGGAAGTCTCTCGAAGCGACGCGACATCTAGAACATCGAGAAACGCAAGTTGAGTTGATCGCGACCTTGGCTGAGTTACAATCGATTGGCGAAGACTAGCGGCAGGCTAGCACCTTTCTTTAAAACCAAAGATTTGGAATTTTATTGAAGAATAATGTATCATTTATACAGAATGCAAATCTAATTCCTTGGCTACCAAACCATATCAACGACAAAACTCCCAGATGATTTTTTTTCCTCAATGCTGAAATATGTTAATCTATTTTCGATGTTTACTCCTAAAAATTTAGTATATTCTTTACTTTCAATGCCACCAACACCAAGATAATATATCAAGCGTACAATAAAACTATTACATATTAACTCAAATCGATAATACAGCTTTTCAATAATGAAGTTGAACGAGCTAACTTGAATCGAAAATACAATTTGACTGTACCATAACCGTATAGACGTGCGCCAGGTTGATCTACAAATCAAAGGCGATGTTTTTAAAACGCTCAATAAAGGAGTGTTGAAGCGTGAATTCGTAATCTGCGCCGGTGTGACTCTTAGCCGGTAAGAAAATCAACAAGCTCTACCTTTGTTCTCGCAGTCAACGCGTATTATACCACTGAAGATGTGTCTGCCGCAGTAGCAGACGAAAAGTTAGTATTTGGTGCTTGGTTTTTCAAATTTTCGGGCAATGTCACTTGTTTGGTATAATTTGGAAGATGTGATGGAAAAGACCACTGCTGACTTTGAAAAAACGATTCTAAGATATTGATTTTTTGATGAGGCCTATTTTAGGCAAAATGTAATTTTGAATATTGCTATTATTGGAAAATACAGTTATTCAGTATACATAAGGTGAGTTTCTTTCAAATTTCGTAAGGAATGAATAATTTTTGTGCCGTAATTTTTTTCTCGAAAAACTATTTAGCGAAAAAAAAAATAGTTCCCATTGAAGTTCTAAATCTTTTTGGTACTTACGAATCAAAGAGGTCTTGTTTCGATAGAAATTGTGAAAAATCATTTTCTACCCCTTTTAGACTTTTATCTCGAAATTTCGACCTTATTTCCAAAATTTCGACCTTATTTCCAAAATTTCGACCTTATTTCCAAAATTTCGACCTTATTTCCAAAATTTCGACCTTATTTCCAAAATGTCGACCTCATTTCCAAAATTTCGACCTTATTTCCAAAATTTCGTCCTTATTTCCAAAATTTCGTCCTTATTTCCAAAATTTCGTCCTTATTTCCAAAATTTCGACCTTATTTCCGAAATTTTGACCTTATTTCCAAAATTTCGACTTTTAGCTCAAAATGTCGACTTTTAACTAGAAATTTCGACTTTTTAATTCGAAATTTCGACTTTTTAATTCGAAATTTCGACTTTTTAATTCGAAATTTCAACTTCTAACTCGAAATTTCGATTTTAAACTGAAAACTTCGAATTCAATCTCGAAATTTCGAATTTAATTTCGATATTTTGAGATTCAGGTCGAAATTTACAGTTTTTAAGATGTAATTTCCAAGAAACAAACATTCAACGCAATTACGTCATTCAATGTGACATTACATTTTACATTACTCAAAGAGTTCAACTGGAAGTCTGTATTTAACAAAAATGTCACTCAATTTTTTTTTAGTTATTCACTTTTTCTGACAAATTTTTCCATAGTAGTGTCAATTTTCTTCCACATCATTTGAAAGTAGATAATTCAAAAAAATGTCCTTGTTAAAATTTTGAAAAACACTGTTTTCAGCACTTGGGTATTTTGGACATCACTCACGGTATAGACTTTTCTGTTGTGGTTCTATTTTAACGATATTATTAATTATTTCCTTTCAAAAATTATTTACGTTGGCCCAATAGTCAATGCGTTTCTGTATACCGAGTCGTACGATTACTTTTCATTAAAATTTCAAAGCACCTTCCTCGCTTCGAAACTCGCTATAAATTTCATGATCTTAATTTGAATGCAATTCGGAATCTTTTCACGTATATCCATAGACCGTATCCTATGCCCGCCGAGCGCATTTTAATTATGGGATCCGAAAAGAGGAGCGGGTTCATAATTTAACGAGGTTTCAGACTAATCGCGATATTTATATACAAGGTTTTTTTCGCTTCGCGAAAATGTAAACCTTCACATTAATCTCGGGACGTTTCGTTTGACGCTGAAAGTTCTAATTTGCTGCATGATTAATGGTTTTTATCGATAATAATAATGATAATGATAAATTTTCTCGCCTATTTCAAGGGACCGATGTGAACCGAAATCATGCGAGGCGAAAAATTCCCGGAAACTTACGAATACACTAGTGACGTACCACTCTAGTTTGAATTTACAAATTTATGGTGTTATAGTCTTATTTCCTTGAGCAGCGGAGTATTGAATCATTTTTAAGTAGCTATTCCATAGGCTTATATAATCAAGTCGGTTTGAAAGTGAAGCATGTATACTATAACAATTTTCAATTGAAGGTGATTCATTAGCAACGTCGCACTTGAAGTGACCAACTCTGCAGAGGCGTACTAAAATAATATTTTTATTTATTTAAACACATAGGTAATCACGTAAAAATTGTTATAGTAGGTGGCGCTCCATGGTGTCAAAGGTAAAACTGATTACATTTTTTTATTAGGCCTAATACATTACGTCAAAAAAACAGAAAAATTTGCAAAATAATTATTATGTTCCTTTTATATAGAAAGATAACTACAAAGCAAAGAAATAATTACCTATGTTATGCTTATGAAGTTTTAGAATCGATTGACTCGTCCGAGGAGGAATCCCCAGTCACACTTAAATCTATTACTATTTGGTCGAAAACAGTGTCTACCATCCCGTCCAATCTCTACATTTTCTCTTCTTCCTTGATCACATGGGCTACAGCATTAGCCCAATCTTCTTTCCATATCCATTCCATTGCGAGTTCTAATAAACGTTCGACTTCAGGAATTTTATATGTCACGTTTTCACGAGCTACGTAACCCTTAATTCGAGCCCAGATTGATTCTAACGAGTTTAACTTGCAATGGTTAGGAGGAAGTCTCAAAAAGGTGATGCCTTCAGCATGAGCTATTGTATCCACCACATGATG
>WOGO01006346.1:0-11809 GCA_015342085.1 Leptinotarsa defecta
TGTTTATATGAAAGTAGCTGTTTCAGGAGGACTTTCTTTCAGTTTGTGTCTGAAAGTTACTTCTTTGCATGATCTACACATCCATGTATAGAGTCACTTATTTTCAAATTGATTACTTCCTTCTTTTCTTTAGAAGATTTCCTCATATCTTTTTTTTTGTATCAAGATGGAGTAGTAGAAATCCAAAAACTTTCTTTCCCATAACGATAAGTATTAAGTAAATCGAAAAAATTCTTGCTTCCTAAGTGCTATATATCTTGGCGTGCGCTGTCTATACCGTTTGAGTTACATGAAGATGATGTACCGTAAGATTGTTTATCTTGAATAGTTCTAAATAAAAGTCCGCGATAGCATATATCTACCTCTTATGTGGTAGCCACTATATGCAAAATACTGAGCTATAAATACAATTAAATTGGATACTTTTTTTAACAATGCACATTATAGAATATCTGTCAAATTCTTATAAAAATTGATACAATTGTCGTTTTAGATATTTAATATAAATTAACCTTGTCTTTTACACTAAGTGATTAGGACGAATCGACTGAAAATCATCACGATAAGATTAACTTGACGCAACGCAGTGAGCCATTATGCGTCGCGTCTACTGTAAGACGACAGCGGACGATGCGCGGGGGTAGGGGGCGATCTGAGTAATGAAGCGCCATCGCCGGGAACGTGACCCGAATGACGCGGGCAGACACGTGAGGGTAGACGTCGTTGACGGTTGTGTTAGTTTTGCGATTTTTTTTATAGGTAACATATTTCAATTTTCGAAGATATTCATTACCTACTTAGTGCAATTGGCATATTCATTTAGTTACTGAATTTTTAAAGTAAAAATATAAATTACTAACTGTTGCCTGCGGCTTCGCCTGCATAGAATTTGGTTTGTCACATTAAGTTTCGTGACACACCATTTCAAACAAAGAGTTACAATGTTTTTTCATTAACCCAAAACTTCAAGTTTCCAACTTCAAAACTGACGAAATTCAATACAATCTTTGAACCCCTATTTTTCCTCCTTGGGGGTGGAAACTCCTCATTCCTTTCTTGATACTTATTTCCGCTATACAAAGAACCTACCTGCATATGTCAAGATTCTAGGTTCAGTAGTAGTACGTTAATATACCTGAGTGGGAACTTACCCTATGTGTTAATCCAGGTCATGATCTATCCATATACCAATTGACATTTGAATCCTTGGAGCTGTTTAGTCGTGAAAAAGGAAAAAGCCTACATCCATCCTCACATACTTTATGTATTTATACTAGTAGTTGGAGTAGGATTACCAATGTATTTCATAATCCTTTCAGTTTTTTTTGCTGATGCTATTCAAAATTTTTATGAGTTGTTACCTATTGACTGACTGACACTCTTATATCAACGTACAGCCGAAGCTTACTGAACCTAGAATCTTGAAATGTGCAGGTAGGTTCTTTGTATAGCGTAAATAAGCATCAGGAAAGGGGA
This sequence comes from Leptinotarsa defecta, assembly GCA_015342085.1. NCBI lineage: Eukaryota > Metazoa > Arthropoda > Insecta > Coleoptera > Chrysomelidae > Leptinotarsa > Leptinotarsa defecta. Next base: position 1,477 of record WOGO01006346.1, read on the forward strand.
TCAGGAATTTCCACCCCCAAGGGGGAAAAAAGGGGCTTAAAGATTGTACTGAATTTCGTTAGTTTTGATGTTGGAAACGTGAAGTTTTGGGTTGATAAAAAATATTGTAGCTATTTGTTTAAAATGGTCTGTCACGAAACTTAATGTGATAAACCAAATTCTATGCGGGCAACAACTAGTTATTCTATATATTTCATCAGATGAGAATTTACTGTCTACTATTATGGAATTTTAGTATAATAGATATAAATTGTTTATACTAAATTGTGGTTTGAAATTAGTTTAGGTTTTAATAAATTGCATGAATTGTATAGAAAATTGATTTTATGTAATTTAATGCGGGAATAGAGTGTGAGAGGCTGTGATTTCATGATCACCGCCCTGCGATCATCTCACGATAAAGAGTTATGTGAATAAGTTATGGATTTTCATCAAGTATTGGCCATTTCCATCACATGTACAAATAAATGAATATTACTATCAAGTCAGTTTGTGAATATACTAATACAGCAATTTTCAGAAAAAATAACTCCAAGATTTGTTGTTAGTCTATACAAATTATTTTTTAGCAACAAGTTTCATAATGAAACAGTGACTCATAAATGAAACATAAATATTAAAGAATTTCAAATTCATCGCGACGATAAATTCCTTTTTGGGCTGGTGTGAAAGGATATCTGAAATAATCTTCAATTTGATAATAAACATCAGGTTGAGACCAGACCTTCGTTTCATTTCAATTGATCTTAAATCTCAAACCAATATCCAGAGTAGACGATTTCAAGGAACAAGTCTTAAGCCTCGTTGACAACCATTGTAGCTTCGAAAACTCCCGAATATTTTAATGAAAACACGTTCAACAAACAGCATTAGTGAAATCCTTTAAGTGACCAAATATCCTCTACTGCGGCTCGGCCATTCGAGTGTTTTGTTGAGAGTGTGGGAGAGAATGCGATGCAAGAGTTAAACGCCGAAGCAATTTCATCAATGGAGCGGTTTACTACAATTTCTACTACGAGATCCCGGGTGGTCTTGACCGGCGACAAGCAGTCTGGACGGTTTACCTGAAGATTCTTCGGTACATACAGGTGTTTTCCTGGTCGCTAAATAGCGGCGGTCTTTGGGAGAATTGGTTTGTTGGTTTCCACCAGTAGGTACGCGAAAGAGAGTCTACAATTTGTTTGTTCGTGTCACAAATAGGGGTAGAAAATGACAAAAAATTAATTGATAGATAAGAAATTCAAATTTTGCGAGGTTTGGTGGTTCAAATAATATTTTCAAATAGATACCTACTTTTTTTATTAGTTGGGAAGGGGATCAAATTTTTTTTCGTAGATGAACAATTTAGTTTCTGCCAACATTTCGGCTTTATTAAATCCATCATCAGGGCTCTATAATGAAATTCATATGGAAACAGTATGCAATGCAATACATGTTGCAAATTAATATAGTTTTTTACTAATCTCATATTTTGTAAAAAAACAAACAAGTGTACTCACCAAACATTAGTTTATATATGTTGAAAAACGTTAAAAATATGTATAACAGACAACATAGGTACGAAAACAAACGGAAATAAGGACTAGCTACATGAAACTCATACAACCTCAGACACATTCAAAATGAAAACGTTATCAAAGGATACAACTGATTAGAATTGGGCGTTTTTGTTTATCATTTTTCAAAATTATAAACGGTAGAAAAATAGAGTACACAGGATGGTGATACTAAACTGTAAAGCAATCCGATTTAATGAACTGAAATAAGCACTGTTCAGTCCTTCTATGTCTCTTCTAGTTTTTTTTGTTGTTTTGTCTTTCACCTAATAAAGGTTGAACATATCTAAAATATTAGTGTTTGCTAAGTCGAAACTATGGTTGTTTTCTCTTGTGTGTTCAACGAGAGCTGTTGGATTGCCAAAATATTCAACTTTTTTGTGTCTCTTTCATGTTCAGAAAACCTGTTTTTCAGGTAACGTCCCGTTTATTCTACATAACATTTTGGACAATTCTTGCAATCAATATTATAAATGACGTTAGATTGCCTATTTATCGCGAAGTTTTTGTTTTGTGTTAGCATTTGCAAACGCAATTTTGATGTGATATGATGTGATTTCAATTCAGAAACAGCACTGTTTGATTTCATAGAGAAAATTCATTCTTTACTAGAACCAGACTCTAGTGCTCGTGGTGTTTTTCTGGATATGGGTAGACCATTCTGTTTTAATACAAAAATGGTCTCATCAAGCCTTAAATATCAAAAGATAACAACAGATAACAAAAAGTTTGTATCACACTTTAAGCAGAAGTTTTTTTAACTCTGACATAGCTGAAATTCATGAAGGTGTTCCACAAGGAAGTGTGCTAGGTCCTTTTTTGTTTATTATCTATATGAACGATTTTCCTATTTTTTTTAAAAACACCAGTACCAAACGTGTCAGTTATGCTGATGATTCCAATCTCGTTTCATCTCTTGACTGCTATATGAATTTGGAAAGTAATATATTAATGTTGTTTCTACATCCTCAACATATTTTATTCAAATTTAACTTTTTTTGAATACAATCAAAGCTAATTGCTTAGTTTTCAGAACAGGTAATACCGCCATCATTGTATCAGAGTTTGTGAACATGGGCCTTGAAAAGTTATATTTTTCATCATGTCGGAATTAATTTAATACTCCTCATTATGACTCGTCGTGACGCATATAAAACATTAACAAGGATGTACAATTTTGCTTGAGTCATCTCCTGAGGATGCTGACTTGGTTGGCCAAACGCATGTAAAAAGGGAATATTTTTGTGCTGACGTGGAAATGTGTTTTCAATACAATCATTAAAAAAAATGAACTATTTTCTTGATACTTGATTAAAGCTTTTCAAATAAATTTAAACGAACTACAGTCTACGGTAATGAGTATCATTAAATGATTTCTGTCAGTACCAATTCTTCTGGTCAATTGCTTCAGAACCCAATCAGCGAACACACGATCGTTTACCCTCAGTTCTTGGGTAAGTTGAATTGTGTACGGGTGCAGGTCCAAGTAACTACGCAAAATTCGTCAAGTTGTGGCCTGCGAAAGACCGAGTTCTTGTGAGCGACGCGAAATCAACTGCCTCGGATTCTCCGGCACACTCTTACAGACAGTGGCAATGTTTCCGGCAGATTTTGGTATTCAGAACGCTATCAATCCATGGTGATTTGGCAGAACAAGGCAGCCGTTATCAATTGTCAAAGTTCGGAAGTGCCTGTTGAAAGACCCTTTATCAGGGATATATCTGAGAGTGTATGTGTTCTTATCATATACCTACATACATCAAATTCTAAATCATTTTTGATTTTTTTGATAACTAAGGTCATCCCGGAATGGTAGCTCTCGGTATGTTCCATTTCATACGTAAAATTTATAGACATAAAAAAATGTGAAATGAGATATATTAAGAACGACAGAGGTTCGATTCCAAACAGACTGTTATATACTCTCTTATTATATAATTACAAGTAGCAACCAGGGAAACAAATTGTCTTTAAAATAACAATTATAAATTGAAACATCAGCAAACCATCTCAATAATTACTACGAAGAACTCATCCTAGGTAAAGGCTCTGACTTGGTTAACGCTAAGTCATAGCGAATCAGTTTTATACATCTTCTAATGTTGCTAACTTTGTCAGCGTACGCCCGTCGAAAGGCAGTCCGATCTAGTGTATAAAAAAGTGTTTTCATTAGAGTAATTTCACACCAGAGGTTTAAATTCTATAAATGAAGTATGAATTGTGTTTGGATACTTCATTTTTTATGTGTGAATTGAGAGTTTTTCAAAGGTTGCTGCACAATGCAAGACAAGACAAAACTATTTGATATATCGTACTGTTCCATTTTTACCGTCGGAAAATATTTCAAGAGAAATATGAAACGAATGCTTACGGGTATCTATATTCCTCTTCCAGATGGATGTAATCGGGAGGTATGATATGCCAAGTAGTGTTCTCGTAGGGTGGATAATCCTCGTACCCCGACATGATGTAAAGCACAAGAGAACGATTTTTTTCGACAACTTTCACTCTAACAACACACGACGCGTTCTGATTGATAGTAATTTATCAATACATCACCTATCTTTGCCAGGTGAATGGGTCTTGTTCACATATTTATATAAAAGTTGATAAGATATGATACAGAATTATTGACAGGTGCCTGTACGGGTATATTCTGTTTGCATGGGAGTATTACGGGGAGCGCGATTTTTTTCATCAGTTGATGCAAATGTTTGAAACGGTTTGCGATATCTGAAAGAAAATTTCTAATAAAAAATCTTCAGGAATTGAAATCTCCTTTTCGACACACATTTTTCTTCAGATGGGTTCAATAACATTCTACAGGATAGTCCACAAGTGTGGTCCAATCCAATCCAGTGGAAATGCCATGGAATTCCATTTTTCTTTTTACTGTTTCAAATAATCATTTCTGAATAATTTATTCACTTAACAATTTATTTGTTCCAATTGAATTGATTCTTACATTTGTTGGAAAAATTGAAAACGATTATTCACAAAGATCGTTCTATTTTAAATGAGTGATATTTTTCAGTATTATAGGAGTTAATTTATTCAATGGGAATTTGTGGGCAGTTTTAGTATTGATACATTGAAATTTGTAGCAGTATACCTTTTTTTCGAATATTAAAATATAACTATATTTTCTTTGAAACACGAATAAAATTGTTTGTTGCAAATTTGAAAAATTTTAAGTCCTCAGGATGTGACGAGATCTCAAATGCCTTACTTGAGCAAGCTTGTGAAACAATACTTACACCTCTAACATACTGTAACGAATCTGAAGCCGCCCCTGACCGATATGCCGGCCGACTCATCGAACAAAAACATGGCATCACCGCGAAAGAATGCAGTCGGAAATCGCCGGTAAAACTCTATCACCTATAGCTCAATGCACCTCAATGGAAGCAAAAGCCATTATCATATAGAGAGAGAACTCTGACACCAAACCGACTAAGTCCGGCTTCCCGACCCAAGAGGGCAGTTCAAAAAGTGAATCGAGCGGCTAAACAAGAAATTCAAATAGTGGAAATAAATTAAGCGTTAGTTGCTAAGTGTTGTGAATAAATTAGTTTGTGATTAGAGAAATATTGTTGGATATAAATTTGTTCAAGACAGTTAATTCATAAATCTGTTGAATCAACAAGGCCATATTTTCTTCAAAACTCAAAATTGCACTTGTTATTCCTTTGCATAAACAGGGTGATGAAAAAAATATAAATGATAATATATCAATAACTCTATGTTCAAGTATTGGGAAGGTTTTTGAAGCAGTTGTCAACGACAGATTATTGAACTTCTTAAATATTATTAATAGATTGTCCGATTGTTAACATGGATTCACAAAAAACAGAAGCACTAACACTGCCTTATGCGAGTTCATTATTGAATTCTCAAAAGCACTCGACAAAAAACTCACAGCGCTAGGGCTGTTTATAGATTTTTCTAAGGCGTTTGATTGTGTACCTCATGACATCCTCCTAAATAAATTAGAAAGATTAGGTATCAGAGGTATTGCACTTGAGTGATTTGCCTCATATACGTTTCAGAATTGAGGTCCATAGATATTGGCGTCCCTCATGGCTCAATTTTGGGACCCACCTTGTTTTCAATTTATGTGAATTATTTACTGGAATCCATAAAAGAACAAGTAACTAATCTGGTAGCGTACGCGAATGATACTAATCTTCTGTTTGTCACAGATAATATTGCAAATGCCATAAAACAATCCGAAGTAGCGTACACTCATGTAATTGAATGGTTTTGAAAAACCGGTTATGTCTAAATGTTGACAATAGAATATAATAATGTTTGAAACTAGTCATTCGAATAGTCAACTTCCAAATCATATCACTTTAAATAATATCGTAAGTAATTGTACACGACACACTAAACTGTTCGGTCTTTTTATTGGGAGTAATCTGAAATGGAATGACCATATAGACATACTATTATTGAAATTGACGAGAGTATGTTATGCATTGCGTGTATCCTCTTAACAATGTAGTGAAGATATACTCAGGCACCTGTTCGGGTGCTTTCACTCCAACATGAAATATGGCAATATGCATTGGGTGACTTCACACCTTGCTTCTGGAGTGTTTGTCTTACAAAAAAGAGCTTTTTGTATTTTGGCAAATTTAAAATCAACTGATTCATGTCGAGTAGCATTTGCAAACTTCAGAGTTTTAACATTCCAACAATGATGTCAATCTACATCTATGAAGTTCACTGTGTTTTCAATAATAGTAATTTTTTTAAATCAAAGAAAATTAATTACAACTACGAAACTCGTAACAGTTATTAGTTCCACCAAAGCATTTGACAAGTCTATACCAGAAAGGTATTTATTACAATGGATGAAACAAGCTACCTAATTCGATTAAAGAATGCAAAAAACCCATTAGGTTCCATTAGGTGTATAAATACAAATTAGAGTTAATAAAAATAATATAAAGATTCAAAGTTCTGTTTTCGAAATAAAATAAATACAAACGACAGACATACTTCAAACTGGTAACTAATGAAAAGAAAATGAGAGCAATATCCTATTTATAACAAGCGATAAATCTCTAATATTTGAGGTATTCTTGTGTGACAAAAATTATCGCAGCACCCATAACTTTGGCCTCTGCATTTTTTCATTCAATATTTCTAGAAAATGAAGCACATTGTTTACATGTCTTTTTTCTATTAAAATATTTGCTAACTCTGCTCCCTCGTTTTTGATGGAGGAGAAATAGCAACTTGAATCTGATCTCAAAAGAGGTACTGAATACGAACGAACATATAGCATCTAATTTTACAGTTATTCGATGCAAACGAGCACCTTAACGTATCAATTATTTGCGTAGATCAGTTTTCTCGTTATAGAAACAAAGCTTATGTGTAATGACATGACAGATGTTGAAGTTATGAAAAAGTATCGATATTCTTCGATCACAGAACTCATAATTATATCTCAACACAGCACAGGATAAGTTCTGTGATTTCAATAGTACACATATTGAATACTATCGATATCGCAAACATTACCATAGACGATATCGGATAATTATTTCATTTAGAGCACCTCTCTTCTCTGAGTTGTCTCCTCTGCTGTCAGAAATAAAAGTTAAAACTGGAACCTATGGAGTAGAATAAATCCAAAACAAGCACTTTCCCCAACCACCAGTACGGCAATACACTTCAACACACGTTCCAGACAAGACAAGATGGAAAAATGAAGCGTGAGAACTGTAACCACATTGAAATCTGAGATAGCTTTCTTCGTTTCATGAAAACTCCAATTCTAGAAGAGTATTGCATTTCAGGTGATTGCGATACTAAATGGAAAATCATCACAATGAAAACCGTAAACAAAACTCTGAAATGAACAATATAAACATCAACTATATATGACAGTTGATATTGATGCTGATAATAATAATAATAGCTTAATTATCCAACAGTTACCCATTTACAGGACGATATAAAATTTTATTCACAATACTTAACCAAAAACGAAAAATAAAATGAACAAAAAAGAAAAACTAATTTCAATTACCTACTTCAAGTACACGTTAGCAATTCTAATAATGTTATGAAGGTTACTGAAGAATACATCACCATGGGCACAAATGCTATTGAAATTTGTGCACATAACATATATTGGGGAATTGAGCATAATGTTAGTTCTTGCTCTGAGAGGTCTAAAAATGGATTGAGATCGTGAAGCTGAACGTGGTACATTGAAATTAATTTGTTCAAGAATTTTAGGACAGTCAACTCTCTCATTCACTAACTTGAATAAAAATAGACAAATACATGAAGTAGCCAACTCGGAAAAATGTATATGCTACTTCAAAATAACACAGTAGAATACTGTGCTAATAACAAATAAACGTAGTAGCCAATTTGAAATCATATATGTGCTCCAATTGAAATCCTTATCCGATTCAGCCTATTGGTATTATCTGTTTCTGTTTTCCCGTTAACCAGCTAGCTCCTCAACGAACGACAACTCCCAAAAGTCGAAACTTGTGCGAGCTAAAGACTAACGAGATTTTAATTTTTAATGTGTGGTTCCTAGCCAAGTGGATATTACATTTTCATTGAATATATTAGGTTTGTTCTGGTTCTACGAAATTCAGGTTCTAGGACGTCAGGATCATGAGCATTTGATATAGAGCGTTCTGGTTTATTAAGGATAATTTCGGACTGATGAATCATCCGTTCTGGTTTCGACTGCGAAAGGATCCTAAACTGTTTTTGCTGTTTTTTGCTCTCGAAGCTGAACTGTTGAGAATTGTTCCCCTTGCTCATGCGCATTCATATGAAAATTTGATTGGGCTATTTGCTAGGATGTTTTTTTTTATTTATTTGATTTGAATAATTGATGATTGAGGGTAGATAACATTTGAACTGACTATAAGGATACGCTACATAACAAAATGAACATGATCAATAGTATTTTCTCGTCTTCATCTCTTCATATATACGATAGGTGGCACAGTGGTCTCCTCAAAAGCGTTCTGGTTTAAACAAGTGTCCGAGACTATTTCGGACTGTTTGAGATTTTTTGTTTGTACGCACCATGTCTTGCGCAGTTTCCAAACAGTTTCGGATGTAAGAACCAGAACAAACCTTATATATTTATATTTTCATTTTTCTAAAAAAAACATTTATTCATTAATCAATTTCTATTTTGACCCCTTCAAAGTGGTTCCTCTCATATATAATACATTTGTGTCAGTGTTTTTTCCAATCTTGGAAAAAGTTCTGATATGCACTTTTTGGTATGTTCTTGAGCTCTCTCAGTGATTCGGTTTTTGTCTTCTCAATCGTCGCAAAATGCCATGGGTGTTTTCAATCTTGGGAACGAAAAAAGTCGCAGAGGGGCAAATCTGGTGAAAACAATGGCTGAGGCATGATAAAGGCGTTGCCAAACACCCTAAACTGTGAATATATGTTCGAGACAAGTGTTCGAACATAAAAAAATGTACGTAGCTCGCAAAATTTTAACAGTCAACGTATTTCACTGTGAAAGTACGTTTCTGACACGGGATAAAGATATAGTGGGATGAAAGAGTCATCTTAGTTATATATTTTGAATCACTTTGATATACTTAGACTTTTTAGAGATATGATATTTTCTTATGGATCAAAAATGTGCTGAGATTTTGTAGTTTTTTATTCGTGCTTATACTTAATGCTTTGAAACATTTCTTTTACTTGATACAACATGAAAGCCAACGTGAAAAATATTGATTCGTGTCATTTAACATAACCATGAACTGAATGGAACGCCTAGAACCTCTAGCGTAGACTCAATCCAAAACAATATCAGCAGCATATATCGTATTTCGGAGACCAGAAAAGTCTAGTGTCGCCATACGGCCATACAATAAATGAAAACTTTCTAAAACTGTTGTAGTTGGTACATGACACACACAGTTTTAAAATTATAAATTAGTCTATACATCATATCTTAAAGACTCCAACTTGGTTGGAGTCGCGTCGAGAAGAGTGTTTCAGTGCTGGTATTTGGGAGCCTAATCATAACTAAACATTTTTCACAGTGGGCGTGTTTGAATTAAAATTTGTTGATTCAAGAGATTTTTTAGATGATGAATGAATGAAATTTTTATCTTTCACTACTGAAATTTGAATAGTAACATTGATAATTTTCGTGAATTTATGCATCATGACACATAACGATATATCGAAATTCAGAGAAAAAGATGATTTTGTAAATCTGATCGACCTTTCCCATTATATTATGTAGTTTACCGGATCATTTTCACATCAAGAAAAGATTATCTTCATTGAACTTCATTCATTCATTCAAGTCTGTCAAATCTGACATCCCCAGATTTTTCACTAAGTAGGTAATTGAAAAGTAGGTAATTAGTGACCTAGAAGAGTATTTATCTAATCGTTTCACATTTCATCAGGGCAAAAAAGATTCCATTCAGTATTTCTTAAAAAAGTAATTTTTGTCAACCTTTTTAAGAATAAATGTTATATCGAATTCATTCTGACTTCGCGAACACACCGTATGAAATGACAAGCTAAGAAAAAATTACAATTTCATCGAATTCCTAACAGGACTCATGTTGATTCGGAGAGGATATTAGTCCGGTCAAATTAGACTAAGAAATAAGAGTGAAGGTACATAAATTTACAACAAGCTGCAAATGCGTGTAATTGTTCAAAACATAGTTAAAAATAAGATTTTAAACTTTCGAATGACCGGGATGTCTGGAAAAAATTTATTCGAGGTCAAAGGTCAAAAA
>WOGO01006347.1:0-11808 GCA_015342085.1 Leptinotarsa defecta
AGTCCACTCCAAGGTTGACAGACCATGGTTCATTTTCCTCAATCTAGTGAGGACCTGGTCGGAAGTCAGTCTGTGACTGCCTCCGTCAGATATTTGAGCAACACAGATGTGTGGCTGCGGAAATTGGTCCCCTGTGACACATTTCAGAGAAGCGACCTCACACGGCTGCAGGGTATTAACTACACCAGCATGCAAGTTGGCGCTAACCTCTAATGATCAGATGAGGAGTAACTACCCCAGCTTTCACCCTTCTAGTCAAAGTATTTACCACTGAACTTTTGATAATAGCTAGGAGCTGTCAACGCAAACTCTTTCTACATGCGATATTGTCATATTTCTAAACAAGTGCCAAATTCTTCTTGAAATTTGGTACATTATCTACTTCATTTATTTTGCTAGGCTTCTTCTAGCTTGTTTTATGAGTTTAGATTTTGCCAGCGTGTACTATATTACACGCAATTAGAAACAAATTTTATCGTATATAATTCGCGATTCATGTTCTTGAATCAGTTGAAGTCAATACAAATTTTACAATCACGGTATGAAAAGATTGAGTCGTCGTTAATCCTCAGTCCCCTCACAATCAGATAATAATTTTTGTACTGATGATTTGTTCATCACATACTTTTGAAATGATATTAACTTGATTTTTGTAGCTATTGAGATTATCTACCACTAATTGTCTTAAACACCAGATCAGATTTGGTAACCTAATATTCCGTAATAGGATGCATTCTCAGAAATCTTATTGCATTAAAACGAAAACATTGTTGTCAAGTTGTGATTTTATATATTTTATCATCATTTTTCCTCATCTATTTAGTATAGTTTCCGTACGCCACTGCAAGAGACAGATTAAGGCAAAAACGTAAGTCATTTCTGAGAATTTAGTACCTACTATTTTGGAATTATAGTATAGAAGTGGTTTTTTTGGAACCATAAATAGTAATAAAACACCTTGTGAAAAATCTTCAAAAGTAATTCAATTTCACTTGAATAGATAAAATCAGATGAAGAAATAACTATGCGTTGAAATAATTTCTATCGCGGTATTAGAGAAAGAACATTGTTGCCAGCGTTTTCTTTTTTTTTACCAATACTATGAAAATGAAAACAGAACTTTACCGATATTGTTTGGATTTTGATGATAAAATTACACTGCTTTCGGCAATTGACAACTATTCATTCCATTCGATTTTCGTCTACTTCAACTCCATCATCTGTTTCATCAGTTCTTCGACTTATTTACTAGTTTCCTCCTTTGAAGGTTGGGTTTCAATGTTTTTAGCAATCTGGTCCTAACACAAATAATTTAATTTTGTATACTTTATGTAAACAAGTACTTTTGAAACTTACGTTATATAGAGACATCAGATAGTTTGGTGAAAATAAATTCATTTTGAATTCATTGTGGAGATATAGCTGCAAATGGGGTGCTGGATAGAGATAATGATACATCAGCAGAAATGGATTGGTTAAGTTGTACTCAGTCAAAAGCGTGAAATAAAATATTAGTAGAAATATTTTTGAAATCAGCTTTTCATTGAAATGTACCAGGCTTATGAAAGAATAAAATGAGTTTTGTTCAGAAAAGAGTACTTTTTTTAAATAACCATATCGGCCAATTTGCCTTTGGCATTAATACATAGTAGCAGTGATTATATACAAGCTATTTTATTTCACGTAAAATATTTCTAGGTTGATGGGAATTCCATTAGATACTCCTTCGAAGATATGTCGGCTATTTGACGACATTTCAATCAGAAAAATTATTCTGGTTGAGATAATTCGCCATGCTGCGGCGTCCGCCATATTGGAAATAAAACACTTTTATGTTCTCCAATGTATTTGAAAAATGTTCATCTCGTTCGACTTATACGAGTATATAAGTTGGAACAAGAACCAAAACTTGTGTATTTCAGATCTGTCAAATACCGTTGTTTTGTTTTTATATTAAAAGAAGCTAATTCAATCAGTATTCATTGATCCAACGTCCCCTTAACCCTTATATAAAAAAAAATGCCTCTATGAGAATAGTTTATTATTCTTTAATGTTTCACTATGTTTCTTCAAGAAGAATATTCAATAGTCTGTGAAGCATACTATTGAATGCAGACTACTTTCTCTTTGATTAAATTCACTAAGACATTTTTCAGTGGTACTTTCGAAAGATGCTTACTCAATACAGGCATTCGTAATGGATGATATTGATATATTGATATTGAATTACATAAACATCTCTAATCAACAGTTCAAGAGAAAGTAGTAGTTTCATGTATAACCTATTTTTTTGTTATTTTCTGTATACTAATATGAGTAGATAGTCAGAAAGTTTCTTCTTGAAACGACTGTAACATGAACGCATTAATATTGCTCTTTTTTCAGTCTGTAGAGAGTTAGTAATTTGGAAAAACTTTTAGTTGAAGGAAATGTTTTGTTATTTCAGACATTCACAATAAAACAAGTTTTATTTATTAAACGATTTATTCGGAAATATGAGACAAAAATGCGAATAATATTGTAAATAAACATCAATTTCCATCGTGACTAAAAATATCACTCTGTGCACATGAAGAAAATGTGGTTGGAATATTTAAATATACTGTACCAAAATGAAAAACTGCGAAACCATTGATCAAAATATAAAACAAAATATTGTTATTTTGAGTGGCGCATTTTCCAACATATACTTTCATTTCATATATTCATAAATTTGACAAGTAATATAACCAATATTTTTGAAGAATTTGAGATCGAAGTGAAAATAGATATGAGATCGAGTTCAAAAGAAGTTGTCTTTTTCCGTATCAACAAAAAATTAAAACTATTTTTACAGTGTGTACATTTTATATATTCACAAGTGCAGCCATCTTATATTATAGTATCGTTAAAGTAATTGAAATATTTGTAAATACGCCACTGGCAAAATTGGATAGGATCTAAAATGAGAAATGGCAACATTGCCATTAAAGCAACATTAAAATACCTTGCAAACTTACCTTAAAACAATAAACATGCAACAGCAGTCATGCAACATGCATATAAAAATTTATAAAATAAATAATTCATCTTAAGGCACGTACAACGTATCAAAAAATTATATATTATCTAACTGAAATCACTTTGCGTGAATGTACAGGGTGTTTTATTTTCTGTTCACCCTGAAACTTTCCATAAGTTCTGACCTATCTGGTCATGTAAAATCTACTCTAATTATAAAAATATAAATTATATGGTTATTGACACTTCTATTTACATGCTCTATAGATATACAGAGCGATCAAAAATAATCATTATATTGCAACAGTTATCTCAATCTTCTTCCAAGCCGCAGTGTTGTCAGTTTGAGTTTTCCAATAGTCATCCTCCTGATACTCTTTCTAATCAACCAAGAAAATGGCAGGGTTGATTTAGCCTTGGGATATAGTGCCTGTAATGTATTCATCAAAGAATGATCATTGTTGATCCCTCTGTTCTACAATTCACAGGTCGCTTACAAACAGATGTTCGAGCAGGAACTTTACAATAAGCATATTCATCCATGGACGCCCATATTTTGAAAGATGCGGTAGACCTAAAAATGTTCTTGAAACGAATGAGAACGTTTCTGCTTACAAGGTGAAGCTCTCATGGAAATTGTTCCTCATAGTTCCTCCAAATATTGATATAAAAACAAAATGGAGGAGGAATATAATTCAGCTCTGTGAGAATTTGATCTTGTAGTTAATTATATAATATATGCGTCCATGTGCGTCCATGTGAACATTTTCAAGCTCACAAAAAGCCAAACAATATATTTGTCTATAAATGTGTTTCAAAAAACATCTAGAACAACTCTAGAAGAACTCTGAAAGTAACACCAAAAACACAAAAATTCCAATAAATCTTTCTGAAACTTTTATAACTTTCATATCCGATCCGAGTTATTTTGATTGCTGATTGACTTTTCAATACTGGTTTATTGTACATTTTAACCAGAGTTTCCGCTTTCTCTTTCCACGTTTTTCATTTGAAAAGAAATTCACAATAGTCAGCCATTACCTTGATAAACGATAATAAAAATGTTCCTTTACCAGCACAGGACTTTCGGGTACACTGATTCGAGTGTCTAGTACATATTGATTTAAATTAATTAATCTTTTGAAACTATAGGTGGAACTTATGACAGGACAAAAAATCTTGAATGAAAATCGTGGACAGAATTGACTTAAATTGCCCACAAATAATTGAAACAATCATTACTACAATAACAACTCTCTTGAGCAGCATTATGCCTTATTGAATGCAAATTTTATTTAGTTAATTAGTAATAAGGTGATCTATTATTCAGGGTGGTGGTTCATGTTTAATAAAGAAAATAAATTCAACCCTATTGGCAGTATATCATTAATTATACCAATATGTTAGTTTATAATCCAGTACTATAGTATGACTAATGGTAGAAATGAAAATATTTGAGAAAATGTACCAAAATATTCAGATCATTTGTATCTTGAACCTGGCGCGACGCCTGTGACAAATAATGGAACTATTGCAAAAAGGTAAACGTCTAAAAGTCTGTGAGTTGATGTTTGCTTGTTATATTGAATAGCTGTTTTTGAAAATGATATGGTTTTTGGAATCATGAGTTGAAGTTGCTTCAAATAAAAGTTTATATAGTAAAGTGTCGTGATACCCGCCTGTTGAGCAGATGGCAGAAGTGAAAATTTTTACTCGACTTCACTGGTCCGAATGTGAAAAATTAAAAAAAAACGAATCAGAAATAACTGTTCTACATACACCAATATAACATCAGCTTATTTCAATCAGAAATCTTCCATAGCTAGGATTGATGGATCAGGAAAAATTTAGAAAAACTCCTGAATATTCATCTACGATTATCGAAATAACACATTCCCCCCTAAAGGGATCAAAACCATCAAACTCTACTGGCAATCACATAAAAGCTATTGTAGATACGAACGGCTGATGAAACATTTTTTGAATTATTCCATTATTATAATTATCATTTCACCTCGTTGAAAGCAGCAAGTTCACCAGTTCATTCGAAATCAAATCACATTCGAGAACTCAAAGAACCTTCTCATGATACACACTAAGGATATTGTTGAGAAATTGCACATCATTTAAGAATACACAACCCAAAACTATCTCACAGTTTAAACAAAAAAAATGTATGTGTTTCTTTAGTGGACTGTATAAGCTGGCAAATACCAGCGAATATTCAAAAACTCTATTATAGAACTAACGAAATCTTATACATAACTCAAACACATGTTACGACCTCACTTTCCTTTGAAGCACTAACGCTAAAGCCAAGGAAGTCATAGTGCATTTATTACCTGTGATGACAAAAGTCAAACCAATCGGGTCTAATTTCTTGGATGAAATATTAAAATAAAAAATATTAGTAATTGTTATTTCTTGTCTGCTGTTTCACATTTCGACTAGTGATCGTGTTATGAAAAATATGTTTTGTTAAGTGATAAACGATTATTATTTTTGTTTTGTACATATTTTTTTTAATGTTCCATTTTCTATGTCGTAATGTAATGTTTTTTATATCGATTGTACGGACGTAAAACAATGTCTTCAATATATGAATGAATGAATATATTATGTATAACAATATTGTATTTGGGCATATTCTGGAATTGTTCCCCAAAACTTGAATGAATTTTATCATTTTATCAAAGGGTTGTGGGTTTGTAGAAATATGTTGGAAGATGACAATTTACTTGCACTTAATATTTCATGGATAATCATTAGTGAAATTGAAACTTCAACAATATAAACATATTGTAGCTCTATTTATTACAGACATACATAATTAAATGCTGACACGATGATATTTGAAAATTTTCAATTATCTCCAGATTTTTATCTCATCAATTCTCAAGGAAGATCCTAAAATCGAAGTAATACTGAACATATCAAGAAACATAAAGATGTATTCAATTGTTAGATTGAAATGTAGGGCAACTTATAACAAAGTTATAGTCTCAATGATACTCCAGTGAAGTGTTTGTTATTCTTTATATTTTTCAAGAAGTTGTTATAACCTAAGCTTCTGTGGAAAAAGTTCAGTAAGCTGAGGTTTAGGTTCAGATTTATTCATGGATTGCATAAAGAACCTTCTCCTCAGTATGTTTTACCCAATACACAAGTTTACTGATAGCCGGATGTTCCATACTGCCAAGACCTCGACTTTGTCTCAATATCAGCAGTGCCACAGGATTGCCATATTGGAAATATCGGGGAACAACCGTTATTGCAAACAAGAGGTTTTCTTGTTCACACCAGAAGTTATTCAGTCCTCGCCAGCTTTTGATAATCTACAAAGGCCATATATGCTTATATTTTTTATGATGATGAAAATAATGATTCAATATCCAAAACAAGACGTTTTCCAAATACCAGAACTACAATTCTCTTCTCTGTAAATAGCAAAGTGTGGTATGACATCTATGAAAAGTGATGAAGACCCCATTCCAAATAGCCCTTTTTATGAAATACTCTGTTGAAAATAGCAGAAACTTTCACGAAAAAAATTCCCACGAGTGAAAGTGTACCCTGTTAGATATAAATAAAGACCATCTTTAAGGTTAGGGATTAGTGCCCTTCATTTCTTGAAGACGACAACTTAATTGGTCAAACGCGCACCTAGAAGTGTTGTAGTTCTACCTTTCATAATGATTCAGAAGTTTCGAATTGAAAAACATTATATTCTTAAGGAGTTGGAGTTATCGAAATGAATGAAATAGTAATGAATTATTTTTGTATCAAAGTTATGGATGTTTGTTTGGACATAGAAATGACACCACCATGAATAACAAATATGAGCAATCCATGGACAACACATGTCATTAATTAGTTTCACTGTCTAGAACAAGTTATATGGGTTCCAGTGTGAAAAGGTATACTGTTTATTTTTCTGTAAACACCAAACAAAATAGTGGAGATAATTTAGACCATCTACTGGAGGCGAAAATTTCAGTATTTCAACTGAAATTTCAGCAGGAAGGTTAAAACAATTAAAGGATACACAATGCCGTCATTTTTAGTCATTTTCCTGTGACCTTCGGTCCTCAAAGTTTCAATTCAATTGTGATAGGTTCATTTAGTGAAAAAGTAATGAAAATAGTAATTCAGCAATATCACTAAGCCGACTACATCAAGTATCAAATCTCATACACGTGGGGTGTTTTGAATTGGTATACGAATGTACCTCCTTCTATTATGCTGTCCAACCTTCAACCCTTTATTTTGATACTATGTGATAATATCTTGTCAAGTTGAAACCTGTCTAGCCAGCTATATGTATAAACATGAACATGTTTACAATGTTATTGACAATGAAACAGCTTGTCCAAGATGGAAATGCACATTGGGGTTATCGTCTAAAAATTAGTAGGATTCAGGAACTGTACTAGTATTCATAATTGAATCATAAGTACTTAAAATCATTAAATATAGAGACCAAAAAGAAAGTGACTGTGGTTTTGTGATATTTGTTATGTACGTTTCCAATAGTAAACGTTTCTATAAATTCGTTCTATATTGAGCTGTTTCACCAAAGTTCACCTGATATTTCAAATATGAATAACCAAAATAGGTATCAACTATATAACTAGTTTTTACTATAACACTAACAATTGCATTATAAACCAACTCAAACGTTTTTCGTTTTTATAAAAGATTATGTTTTTCAGTGGCGACCTAATTTTCTCTATTAGTATCAGCTAGAATGATTTTTGTTAGATAATTGTCGAATTGAATATAACTTGTTATCTCTAACACTACACAAAAGATTGCCATGCATATTCTATAGAAATTTTCATATACAACACCAGCTTTGACTCTTGTGCGCTTTGGAAATGATTTTTTCTACCTGTCACTAAAATATTTTAAGGTATCTGCTAGGCAGATATAAGCTGCAGATATAGGCAGTGAACTGTTACTGTCCATGCAGTAAATGTAAAAACAATGAGCAAATATAGCCCAGCATTTGAAACACAATCCAATGAGACGGTGTAAATTAAATGTTAAGGTAAAACTGTCCCACAAGGATGTGCATTAGACCGGACCAGGTAGTTTATAAGTACAGATCATATGGGTGGACGGCCTTCGTAGTGTAATTTAGGACTCAAAGACCACGAATAATTGTTCATGTAATCGCAACACCTCGGTTCGAAAATACAAGTTAGACATACGAAAGTCAAGAAGACTAGCTGGAAAGCTAGGGAAGCTTTGAAGAGGCGCTTGAACCAAGATTCGGGGTGTGGGTCGTTTCCGGGATCACCACCCCCGTCATCGGATACTGCTTTTGATAGAGGTGCCAGCGGCTCTTCTTCTGGAAGGGGTCTGAAACAAACGAGACGTAAGTGAATTACCATTCTGAGAATACTGTTGAGTTTAGAACAAAGACACGAAATGGTTATTATCTGAAGGAAAGTAATTTTTATGCAGGAGTTTCTTCACTGAACAGTTTAAAAATACCTTTATACGTGTTTTACCAACTTAGTGCTTTATATACATTCATATTACGAAATATATGACTTTGTTCACCTACTCAATGACTAATAATTTCGCCAGAGTTCAAGTATCAACAAACTACCAAATGAGACATTAGAAAAAAAATGCAACGCACAAAATCATTAAGATAGACAATATGGACATATAACGAAATAAAATCACCTGAGTTTACTTATCAACTAATTATCAATTCAAATACTAAATGAGATACCTATATTCACAAGTTCTTTTGGGGTTATGAAATTAAAGGCATTTTGTTTTATTAATATTAAGGAAGAAGGTTCGCCAAAAACCAATTATTAACTATGGATAGTTTCGTCACAGTTTTCCATTATGGAACTTTCTCGAGTGTTGGAAATTATAAGTAAGGTGTCATCTGCGAACATAGTGAAGGGTGCTGGCAGAGGAAGCTTATCAATGTCGATAATGTGAATTATGAATAGAAAAGGGCCAAGAACTGACCCTTGTGAGACACCGAAGTCGTTAAGTATTGTGTGATTTACACAGTCAAATGCACTGCTGTATGAGATCACAAAAAAATGTCAACAGGGCATTCGTCTGCTTCACTAATTTGTGATAGTAGGAGTAGAGTGATGTGGTTGTCGATTTCTTATTTAGAAATCCATGTTGGTTGCCTGATATTGAGTTATTTCCATCAATATATGATGAAAGTCGGTATGCATAAGTGTACTCGAAAACTTTGGAGAGACTACAAGGAATTGAACTATCACAAATGATTCAGAAGTAAAACACCACTACACATTTTTTGCGACCACGTCATATTCATTAAAAACATATAGAAAAGGTAATGAGAATGACGTTAATTTGAAATTAATATTTGAAACTGATAAGTATCATTTCTGATTCTAACAGAAGAGTTATTTTTTATAAGATATTCACTTCTCGATTATTAGATAGGATGATTTATTAGAAATCATCGATGGTGAAAAAAGTCTTTCAAATTTTCCATATTAATATATCTTCAAACATTCCGGGGGCGCCCCCTTACATCCGCCATAATAAATACCAGACAAATTATGGATGTACCAGTTCTTTCATCCTCACTATGGCTTACGATACAATCATATGAACGTTTTTCCCTCAAAAGGTCTTTCACCCCTTACCGCTCATATACACATAATAATTATAAAATATGACTGAATTCGTCTTAGAGCATTTATCTTAACTGAAACTCGGTCTCGCGCAAGATAAGTGATTTGCTGTTCATTTAATGTTATTAATTAAAGTAGATCCATGTTCCCTCACGAATCGGTGAGAGGTCAATTAATCTGAAGCAGCGCCATCCCGGGCTCAGCGGGACCGCAGCGAAGCTCGCGGTAATCCACCGGGATTCACTTGTTATTGCCTGAACTTTAAAGATGGGCTTCACCACTAATCATTTTTCATAACTTGACCGCTGCTCCAGCTCCTAGCGGAACTAAGGGAGTGGCTACACATCCGTCAGTTCAGTTTATATCAAATGTAGGCTGAATTCAAAAACTTGGTGAATATAAATTTTACGGAAACATTTTTGATTATGTCTGATAGAATTGATCGATACTCTAGGGTAACCATCTACAGTTCTGGCTATAATAACAAATAAAAACGCTGTTACTGAAAACAATTAATATTTGTTTTTGTAACTATTGATCCATGTTAATATTATTTACATGTATCACGTGATGGCTCAAAGCCATGAGGTTTCTATGGATAAATAGATAAATATTTTTTTTTCTTTATCTACCACAATCCTGTCTCCTTTGTGGGACATTCAAGAGCGCTTTTGCCAGAAGTGGCCGGGCCAGAGTATTTGGTTGCCATTCAATGTGCTCCTTATATGTTCAGGTATGGCGTATGATTTGCTGTCTTGGAGTGAATAGGCGTAGATCACGGTGTAATGATTCGTAGGGTACAAACTAGGGGACATTGGTTTTCATGCGGAGTGCTTCATTTTGAAACCATTGTATAATTTAAATGTTTGAATGAGATTCACTACCCCACAGTTGGATTCCATACTTCCATCGTGTAGGCCCATAAGTCTGTTACCTACTCCATTCAAAATATACGAATCTCTACTGCTGCAACGAATCTTGCCCATACTAAAAGAGAAGGAGCTACTTTCTGATCACCAGTTTGGTTTTCGCCGTCAACATGCCATCAACCAAGTGCACAGACTATCAAAACATATCATTGCATCACTGGAAGGTGATCCTTACTGCGCCAGTGCATTCTTGGACATATCCCAAGCGTTTCACCGCGGGTGGCACGAAGTATTGTTATTCAAATTGAAAAATTGGCTATCAGATTACCTTTCTCCAGTAGCGCCATTTCATAGTACAAGGGAAAGCACTGTCTGACCTCTGCCCTATAAAAGCAGGGGTTCCGCGAGGCAGCATACTGACTCCCATACTCTACTTACTCTTCATTGCGGATCTGCCGACATCTGAATCCTTAATTATTGGAATCTTTGCTGACGATACTGCTATATTAGATTACAAATATCGACTCAAAAATAGCCCCACATATACTCCAAAAAGAGCTAAATGTCATATCCCACTGGCTCAAAAAGTGCCGGATAAAAGCAAATGAAGCAAAATCAGTCAATTTAACATTTATCTCAAGAAGAGACTTTCGTCCTCCAGTGACAATTAACATAATTGCAATCCTACTAGCAGATCATGTGAGATACCTTGGATCACACTTGGACAAAATACTTACCTGATAAGAACATATTTTCATTAAGAGAATGGAACTTGGTATTCAAAGGCGAAAACTTAACTGGCTCATTGGACGAAAGTCTCTACTGTATCTCATTATATTTCAATGTGGAGTGCAGTAGATTTGCGAAGCATGAAAACTCAAAGTCGTCTCCACAATTTATTATCATCCTCAGATGTTAGAATGGTAAAACCATCAATCAGTACATGTTTCGAACCTATATAGGTTCATCATCCGCTAGTTATTTACAAATTATGGATTTTTTTTATAATGGAGAAAAGAAAATTATCACATGTTACCAATGAACGGTCACAATGACATGTTGATAATAAAGAAAATTTAATATTTAGTGAAACAACGGTGCTAGGATGTTATAAACTTCCATCGTTTCACTAAATATTAAATTTTCTCTACTATTAACATGTCATTGTGACCATTTATTCATTGGTAACATGTGATAATTTTCATTTCTCATTTATAAAAAAAATCCTCTAAATAATTTTAAAATAATTAGCTGATGGTGAACCTATATAGGTTCGAAACATGTACTGATTG
>WOGO01006348.1:0-11807 GCA_015342085.1 Leptinotarsa defecta
GGATGACCTTTGTGTAACTGATGCAGAATACGTCTATGAAAAATTGCTGGAATAACGACACGTTCGGCAAACATTAGACATCTGTCAACAACAGATATATTTTATCTTCTGTCAAAAAATGATTTGATACTGCCATCCATCTCAAGCTTGCTTGGCCATTTATCATTTTCGATAAACAGGATGATACTTTGGAGGATCTTGCATTTTGAGGTTTCCCTTTGAATCATCTTGTAGGTAACTGGAAGTGGATCAATAGCTGTATTGAGAACGTGAAGGACTTCAGTTTCAACTTTTACAGAAGATATTACATATTCTTCATCCGGAACTCTGTTGGAGTTGATAAGTCTTGACAAAATATCAGCATGTCGAAAATCTTCGGTTCTTATGTTTTCGATTTTGAAATAGTATGTTTTTAAAATAAGGGCATACCGCTGAACACGATTGGCTGTATAAACAACTATACCTTTCTTTGAACTAAAAATTGCAAGTAATGGTTTATGATCGCTTTGAAACGTTACAGGGCGTCCATATATCATGCGATGGAACTTCTTTTGCTGCAAATATAAGAGCTAAGCTTCCTTCTCTATTTGGCTATACTTCTGCTCAGTTTCGGTCAGTGATCTAGAAGCATGATAAATTGCTTTCATTGAACCATCTTCAAATTTATGGAAAATGCAGGCTCCACTGCCACCTTGACAAGCATCTACGGCAACCACAATGGGTAACTTGGGGTTTTTGCGTTTTTCTTGAGTAGCTGATCCATTGGTTTTCGTATTTCATGCATATTTCGTACAAATTAACCATAATAATTTACTGCTCCAAGATATGAACGTAGTGTAGGAATATCATGTGGTGGAGGCATATGAATTACTGCTTCAATCTTCGCTGGATCAGGTTTAATACCATGTTCGTTGATGATATTTCCAAATATTTAATTTCAGGAAGAAAAAAACTTGCATTTCTGGATTGTGAGGTGGAATCCATAATCTTGAATTTTGTGCAAAACATTTATCAAGTTTTGGTAGTGGTCATCTACATTTTTTCCTGAAACGATGATGTCATCAATGTATGCTGCTGTATTTTCTAATCCTGATATCATAGCAACTTTTATTCCAAACGGAAGTCGATTGTACGTGAAAAGACCTTTATGAGTATTGATTGTCAGAAATTTTCTTGAATTTTCGTGAACCTTGACTTGAAGAAATGCATCTGATAAGTCTATTACGCTGAATATTTTAGAATTCCCCAGTCTCGAAAAAATGTCTTCTGGAGTTGGAAGTGGAAACTGATGAGATTGAAGAGAAGCGTTCAATCCTGTTGAATAATCCCCACAAATTCGAATATTTCCATCACATTTTTTCGTGACTACATTAGGTGCTGCTCATTCAGAGTAACTAACTGGAGTGATGATATTTAGCTTCTTCAACTAAATGTAACGATGCGTATGCTACTGGTCGTTTTGGACGAAATATTGATTTGCTTCTTTCTGATATGTGTAATTCTACCCTTCCTTTTGTATAAAGTCCGAGAGTGTCGATGAATACGTCAGGAAACTGCTTCTGAAGCTGTTGGACATCCTGTACATTTTCCTGAGAAATGTCATTATTTGACAGTGACATGACATTATAAATAGAATTGAGTGGAATGTCCCAGATACCAAACTTTGTTTTCCATTCAATTCCTAGTAAATTGAGGTTTTTCATTTGAGTAACGTAGCACTTCCCTGAGTATGACTGATTTCTGAACACAATATCACATTGGAACTCGGAGATTAGATTAAGTTGTTGACCACTTGCACTTTTGACAAAGTTTTCAGTTGAACTACATTGTGGTTTTCCTAATTTGGACCATGTTTCCTCCGATATGACGGTGATATCTGATGCTCTATCTATTTGAAGGTTTACTGGAATACCATTAATGACAACTTCAAGGTATTTACATTCCGCTAACAAATTCACTTGAGAAACTAAATTATTTTTAGTTTGAAACTTGTTTCTCCGTTTCTTGAAGTTACAGTCTCCTTCTTTGTGCCCTGTCCTTTTGCAGTCATTACAAGTGTGATTGCAAAAATTGCAGTTTTTTGAATAATGGATTTCACCACAGTACCAGTATGGTGTTTTTGGTGAATTCCCATTCATGTGTGAACTGGATTGAGAATTCTGACTTCTCTTCGTTGATGGATACATATTTTTCTGAGAAACTGCATTAACGACTGGTGTTGTAGATTGCTCTATCATCGCTGTATCGTTCTTAAGATTCTGTATACGTTGACATTCGGAAGTAAGATCTTGAAGTAATAAAGATTCTGAATCTTTTCCATCAATTTTAGATAGAAGTTTGGTTCTGATATCTGAATCATTACCAGATTGAAGACCGCTTACGAATATCAAACATTTGAATTGATCTGCTGTGATGTTTCTGATGTCAAAATATTCACAAAATTTATTGACTTTGGATGCATATGCGACAAAATCGTCTCCAGTATTTTTGATGAGTTTCATACACTGATAATGAGTGTTGAAAATTGATGACTTTTTACTAAATAATTCAGTGAGTTCAGATACAGTGTCTTTGAAATTGATTGATTTTGGTTCTTTCAGCAGAATGAGATTGACGTACTGCTGATGAACATGTGTGTCTAACTTTCTTAGAAGTAGTCTGACTTTGGCTGAGTCTGAGAGATTCTGAGCATATTCAGTAAATAAACTTTCATATCGCTTTTACCATGCTTCAAATGCGGAATTGCTCTCTGGATCGTAGTTGAATTCAATTATGCTGTTGCCTAAAGTTTCCATGCGGAATTCTTCACCGACGTCTCTGGCTGGAACATTTACTGATGAGAAGTTCTGAGACATTCGTAAAAGAAATTCTGCTTGCCGCTTGATTAGCTGCTGCTGCTGAAGTTGAGCCTGGGTTTGTTGAGTTTTTATAAATTCAAGAATGGTTTTCTGGAACTGATCAGCCATGATGGTTTTTGCTTTGATTGGTTTTTATCAAAAATCCTCGTCGTGAAAATATAGTGAAACTCTACGAACTCAATAACTTTGACATATATAACACATTGGAACTTGTTCCCTTGAGAGTAGATAATTGTGCGTGAGAAATGTGTGTCCAATACGTAGGCGAGATACGATAGTTTGTGTTTGCCGTTTCTTAGTGATGTTTTTCATGGTAAGACGAATAGTTTGACTCTGGAAAATTTGGAATTGGACATATCCCATTTTTATTGCCTGTGTAAAGTGAGGTTCTTTTTCAGTGCTGGTTTCAGGTCTTGGTAAATACTTTTGGTTATTTGATGGGTAGACGCATCACTGCTTGCTGCTTCTCTTGCTAATCTGTCTGCTTTAAATTAGGGTTCGGTGAGTTGGGTATAATTGTGAAAGTGACTGAATAGCGCTTAAGAGTCTGGGACGATGATCCAATTTGATGTTACTTCTTTGATTGACGACATGTTCATGTCCACTGAGGACACACTACAAAAACACACATACAAAAATGGTGTAATAACCGAAACTAGTCAACAATAAAGAAATATAGTGGAAAATGGACAAAAGTGTATGTTTGTAGTACACTACAAAAACACTTTTCGAAAATGGAGTAATAGCCGAAACTAGTCAACAATAAAGAAATATCGTGCAAAATAGACAAAAGTGTGTTTATGTAGTGTATCCCCAGTCAGTTTGATGTGGGTTTTGTGTTCAAGTGACGTAGGGCTTCGCGAATTGCTGTGAGCTTAGCAGTAAAAATGGTGGTAAAGGATGGTAGTTGAAATTAAGCGAAAGACTCAATGGTTGTATATGCAGCACCTACGCCACTTTCAGAATGGGAAGCTTCAGTGTATAAGCACTGAAAATTTTCAAATTTTTCTATTGTTTCTGAAAAAAGTTTTTTGAATAATAATGGATGATTTTCGGATTTCTGCAGATGGCTCAATTTAGGATAGTAGATGGTATATGTATTATCCATGGAGAAGGGGTAATAATTTCGGTAGGATTAATTGTTTCAGGTAGGGTTAAATTTAGTTCTACAAGGGTTCTGTTTACTTGTTCGTAGAAAAGAAGACTTATCCGCTTTCTGTGATTGATGTTTTCTGAAACCTTTTTACAAATACGTGTCGATGTACTGGATTATTTGGCATATGACATATGGCATATGACATATGGCATATTACATATAGCATATGACAATGTTAAATATTTCCGACGATCAGTCAGTGACGGTTCTCCGGATTCGCAATTTAGGCTATCGATTGGGCTAGTACAGAATGCACCAAGAGCAATTCGTAAAGCTGCGTTGTGGATCATGTCGAGTTGTTTCAGTATGCTCTTTTGAGTTGAATTATATACTATGCTACCATAGTCCAGTTTGGAACGGATTAATGTTCTGTACATTGTCATGAGTGTTGGGAAGTATGCTCCCCCATGATGTGTGAGATAAAGATTTCATTAAGTTGAGTTATGTTGGACAAGTTAATCGAAGTGACTGAATATGTGGTTTCCATGAAAGTTTATTGTCAAATCCCATGTCCAGGAATCTTTAACGTGTAACATAGTTAAGTGGGACATTAATCAGGTACAATGTGGGATGTTGTAGATTCCTTTATTGGTAAAATGCATTACTTTAGTTTTGTTGGATGAAAATTGGAGTCCGGTAGTCTTTGACCAGGCCTTTATGTTATCGAGTGCTTTTTGCAAGGGATTTTGAATAGATGTTGTGTTTTTCCCTTTTACATATATATCACTAAATCGTCTGCGCATAGCCTTGCTCTCACTGGGGAGTGACATGTATAGCTATGAGAAAAAGAGTTCCACTTAAGTTTGAGCCATCTGTTCGGACTTGAAAATATCTTTTTCTGAACAACTTTTTAACGAATTTCAAGATATTGCCATTGATAGACCATGTTTCTAACGTCTTCAATATGTCGTGATGCCACACTTTATCGAATGCCTTGTGTATGTCGAAGAAAACTGAGATGCATTCCTGTTTGCTTGCTAAGGATTCATGTATTTCAAATTGAAGACTTACAAGGTTGCCAAGGGTGAATCGATGTTGATGAAAACTGCTTTGTTCGGTTATTATCAAGTTTTGTTCATTTAGGAACCAACTTAGCCTTCTATTAACTATCTTCTCTAACAGTTTACACATACTGCATGTTAATGATATAGGTCTGTAAGCTTGTTCTGAGTGTTTTGGTTCACCGTTCTTGTATATTGGTATAATTATTGATGAATACCGATGTTCTGGGAAAGCATAATTCATCCAGATGTGATTAAATATATTCAGGATAATTTGTTTGGCATTTTGAGGGAGTTTTTGTAGGAAAATGATAGGTATATTGTTGGGTCCAAAGCGTGTATTTTTAGTGCATTTGTGAATTCGTCCATAGTAAGTAGTAGTAATAGTAAGTTGAGTGGATAATTGTCGTTATTGTATTTGATTATTTTCAGGTTCTTCCAGTTTTTTATAATTCTGGAATTCCTGAGAGTATGTTGAATCATTGGATGATGTTTCGAAGTGGTTTGCTAGTACTATTGCTATCTCTTGGGGTTCAGGAATTGTTTTGTCCTTGTGGGACAGTTGTGGAATTTTTCTAGGAGTGTTATGTCCTGATATCCTTCTAATCATATTTCAGATGTTGGATATTGGTGTGGAACTATTTATCTGTGAGATGTAATTTTCCCACGATTCTTGTCTGCTTTTTTTGAACAGATATTGAGTATAAACACGGTGTCGTTTATATTCGATTTGTGATTCTGAACTTTTTTGTATTTTGAATCTGTTAAATGCTGACTTGGATAATTTCAGCGCCTTATTACATTCAGGGTTCCACCAATGAATACTTTTTTGCCTGTTTTTGTTTGTGAGATGGGTTTTTCCAATTGCTTGTTCTGCGGCCTGTAGAACTATAGCAGTGAGTTCTTTCAAGTATTCATTTATATCATTGATTTGAGGACCCAGAGTATTGATTATGTTCGCAAAAATCAACGAAGAGTATAGTGTCCAACAAGCTTGTTTCAATCGCCATTTTGAAATGGGTTGTGATGGCTTAACAGCTAATATACTTTTGGTCAATATGGGAAACTGATCACTATTAAAAGAAAAGGTAGTACGTCCCATGTTAATGATGCGAATATTGAAGGTAAGCTAAAAGTTAAATCTATAGCAGAGGTTGTTCTTGTTGATGAGTTGAATCGAGTTCCTCTTTCATCAATCAGTAGTGTCAGATGATTAAGATCATTATTACATGATTCGATGTTGCGGCGTAATGGGTTAGTTTTTTCCGAACCCCATATGAGGTTGTGTGAGTTTAAGTCGCCTAAAATGGAGTATTGGGATCTGCTGTTTGAGATTGGTTATTGTATTTGTGTCTGGTTGTTCATCAGGTGGTATGTAAATACTGCAGATATATATTTTTCTTGGTCCTGTGAGGGAGATGACTACAGCTTTTAGATCCGTGTGACAAGATATTTTGATTGCATCGAAGGATTCATGTACATAATTAGAAGTTCCCCCGCTTGCGTGATTACAATTTCTTCTATTTTTATGAAATCCATTATAATTTTTCAGGTTATATGACGTATTCCGGAAGTATGTTTCCTGTAGGGCAATAACATTTAGATTGTGTTCTGATATAAGTAATCTGAACATATCTAGGTGGGTCAAAAACCAACCTATGTTCCACTGCAAGATGGAAATGAATTTTTGTTTTATCGTTTACAGGTTTCGTAGAAGTCTATTGAGGAGTTGCTATCTTCTATAATATTCTGTTAGAATTTAAGTTGTGTTTTAATTTTGTTTTTCATATCGGTTTTTCGCCCTTCTATCTTCAAAATATGGGTATATGTCGTGTTACATATCTAGTAATCCCTCGGTGTTATCGGTATAGTTTAATGCAACGCTTAAGGAATCAGATGATCCGTAGACATTTTCGAAAAAATCTGATATTTCTTGGTTCGATTAATTGGTATAGGAGTTAAAGCGGTGTCGGTGAGATAATTTCAGAAGCATTTCTTTTTCCTGATTGCTTATTGGTTTCATGTGCCGGATCATTTGATGATGACTCTTGATACGTTTCTGTTGTTGATGGATGAGTTTGGTACCTTGTGGACGAAGGGTCGGAATTATCGTTCATATGATGCTGAGAAAATTGGTTAGGTATTTGGTTGGTTGGTTTTATTTGTTTCATTGATTTGGGTGGGAGTGTGAACGTTGTTGGGGGATTTAGATGCAGTGTGATCGTTCAGTTTACATTTGAAGCAAATGTGGTCATAAAAAGCTAAAAATATACGATAGGTTGTTTCTTCGAAGTAATGAGAACTGATTCTGAAATTCTGATATTCGCTTGAGGGGTGATATATATTTGTAGGCGGAAACTCAGTACATGTTGATAATCTGGGTGGGATGTGCCGATTCTCAGAAAACTCATGGATGACATCAGTTTTACGTTCAGTTTTTTCAATTATTTTTCTAGTACGGAGTGGGGGATGATTGGTCATCCATTGGAAATGATGAGTTTTTCATTTGGTGAGACTAATTTTCGAGCTTGAAGTGGTATGTTATCAATGGTTATTAATTCGTTGCGATTATACATGAAGTTGTTGACAGAGTCTTCGCTTGATAAGTAAATGCATATCCAGTTGTTAGATATTCTTGAAGAAAACAAAATATTTTTTGGCTCTATGATCGTTCCAAGGACGATTAAATACTCTTCAAGTTTAGTTTATTTATATAACTGAAGAGTAGTCAGTTGGTTGGTGTTGTTCTGAGAACTCCTGCAGTCAGAAGTCTGGTGCTCGTTCTTTGAGATTTACACTATTCAGCGCATTTGTATTTGCTGAATACGGTCCTGGCAGCCTACGGTATGTCACTTGATAAGCCGTACGCTGTTTCAGTGTTGCTGTTGATAGTATTTTATTTAGATAATGGAAGATGAAAATACTATCAAGAATGCTTACAGATTACTGCTTACTTTGTATTACACAATTTAGCTCTTGACAAATATATTGTAGTTGTGAATTGTTAAACAAATTGAACGTTATCTAAAATATACAATTTTTGGTACTGAATATGAGCACAACTTTCTGTGATCGTGACAGGATGATACTAGTACCATTGTCTTGTTACTTAGTGTCAATATTCGAAACATGGGAGAAGAGATGAAAGCAAATCATTTGTTAGTTGAGGTGATGACTTATGAGGTCAGGATTAGGGGAATAGTTTCTGCTCGAGCCATTGCAGAAAAAAAAAAGATTTAAGGTCGCGTACTCGCCAAAGAAAAAGGTTGGATATCGAAATAGATTATCCGGATTGCGATTATAATAAAATAGTTGGGGCAATCACTGAAACTCTCGACAATATTAGAACTCTTTTTGACGATTTTGAAGAATCGGCTATAGGTAGCTTGTTTTTTCGTTTACGATCGAGAATAATTAATATTACCAAGTGTGTCAAAAGATTGAAGTTGAGAAATTACTCGTTACGTGAACATATGACTTAAAAAATTGAAACCTATGCATACGTGTTCAAGATGGGAAACCGATCTTCATGATAAAGTTACTACCTCGATATATCATACAAACGCCTCTGCGCCTGCGTCAACTACGGTGGCCATTTATAAATGGGGTGTTTTTTTGCTCCCTTGGGAGCTGTCTGACTTGTCCATTTAGTCAAAGTCTCCAGAAAAAAACTGCAGCCTCTTGGGCTTATTGCGTTTATTCTCCCATCTTCTCATGCCACCCATTCCATCAGTCTCGTTCCCTGTACTGGTTTGTACAGGTTCCGTGTTGGATGTTCGTCATATTCTTCTGTCACATTCGCATAAGACATATAGAGCTGTTTCTATCCCTTCGTTGCAAAATCTGCAGCTGAGGTCTCCGTTATACAGCCCCATTTTATTCAGATATCATCTAAGCGGACAATGACCGGTTAGTAACCCTGTGATTATTCTGAGCCGATCCCTACTATATTGAAGTAGTTCTTCAGTTCTTTTCTCGGACGGTTCCCTAATGAAGGTTCTTCTGTGTTTGTTGCCAGGTACTTTTGTTCAGTACTCTGTGTGCTTCTTATTGGTCCATGTCCTAGTCTGGTTTCGTACCAATGACTTTGGCACCACCAGAGCTGGTTCATGACCTATATATGAAGTTGATGATCCGTGTCTAGCACATTCATCAGCTTTATCATTATCTGTGATTCCCGAATGCACTGGCACCCAGTACAAAGTTAATGTGTTCCTGTTTGCAAGTTTGTTCAGTTCTTCATGGCATTCCCAGAGCAGTTTTGATGTCACCTTCGGGTTTGTCAGAGCCCCTAGTGCTCTCTTGCTGTCTGTTAAATTCGCTCATTTCTTTGAGGTCTCAATTGAATAAGCCTTGCACACTGCAAAATAGCATACACTTCCGCCTGAAAACTCTGAATACTAAAATATCCTTTTTCTTTTTCAGGAACAACCAATGAAGAATTTGCGGCAATTGTTGTAGCTCTCAACCGGGGAGAAATAAGTTTCATTTCAGCCGAATAAACTCTTCCCCCATGATAACTTCCCCTGCATATCAAGACATTGAAAAATTCACATTTTCTGCAGAATAAATAGGTTATCGATAAGGATAAATGACAGTGTTAGTTGGTTCATGAACCACACTTTCACTTCTTAAAGGTGATTTATTTTTCTGCAGTGATTTTTTTTCAACAAAAGCTAATCAGAAAATTTATTCACATCGCGTTTTCTTCATTATCACAAATAACTATTCTTCACATTAATTTTTTCAACACGCTTTTATTAGCTTCACCTGTATGTATGCATGTATGTTTGTAACTTGTAATCTCGGGAATTATCGACATTATTGCTTGATCTATTCGCGGGCAGATAGCGCTGTACGTAACCTCTTTGATATATCGATATTATTGCTTGATCTATTCGTGAACAGATGGCGCTGTACGTCACCTCATTTTTATTACCAGACGTCGTTATTGTTCGTTATTGTTTTAGGCTTATTTAGCTTTGAAAGCGTGTTTTTCAGTTTTTTAAACTATATTTATTTTATCCAGTTTGACCAATAGCTCGTGTAGTGTTATCCTCCAAATCTTCAAATGTGGTGAGCTTCTCTATGGAGACCAAAGATTAAGTTCTGAGGTGTGATATCACATTACTAGACGGGTCCTAAATTTCATCGCAAATGGAATCGCCTTGTTGCCAAATGTCATAAATAATAGGCTTCAATTTTAAACAGTTAATTGTTCTTCACCATAGTGAGGCCATCATTTATAGGTACTTTCCTGCAACCTCAGTTTTGAAGAAATATGGAGCAGTAACACCGCCAGCTAATCAACCATATTGAGCCGTTGTTTTTCTGATTGTAACGATAGTTTTTAAACATCGTCAGGTTTCTCTCGAGTCCAAATAATTCAGCTGGAAATGCGACTCAGGGCTGAACATAATTTTAGTCACACATTGTTCACCGAACAGTGATTTTTGTTATACGTATATGAGAGTAATTTGTAGACACCGTTTTTGTTCAATGAAATACTGAACAAAAATATCAGAGTGATAACTCATTTGCTTGGTTTGTCATGAAGTCTCTCTTCTGAAAGAAGTACTCATGAATAAATATATCAAGTTAGTATAATAATTATCGTTTTATACATATGAAATAGTGTACAACTATAAACTGATGAAAGTTACTATTGAATTTTTTACAGAACTTCCTTTAGTAATATTGTTGTGTATGAAGGCCACCATCTTTTTTCTTTGTGGCAGAAATTCTTGAAACAGGAGTTGGAGTAGAAATTATAATTGTGAATCACTGATTCATACATATCCAAGGCATAGATTAAGGCTCATGAGAAATAGTAGTGAAATGTAGTAAAAATAGAGAAATTGACTGAAATTTTGAGACTGAGAACAATATAATCTGAAAAATACTTTTGTAGTATTAGTTTTTGTGCTTGAACATGTTCGTATGTTTGAATTGAAAGGGTTATATTTTAAGGAGTTAATGAATTTTGGAAAAGAATGTTTTTGGGTTTCTACTACTCCATCTTGATACAAAAAAATGTGGTAATCTTCCAGAGATGGAGTAGTAGAAAGCCAAAAACATTCCCAGGAATTATTTGTATGTATTTTTTCCAAAAATAAAAAGTTAATTTGTGAGATAAGTTTTATATTATTTTTCTCACTCTAATAAAAATATATAAAACAAAGTTCAAAATGCTCATTTTTTTTATTAGTGCCTCAATTATTCAAACAAGCACTTTTCCAAATCACCAGAAGTGCCCTCGTTTATTATATATACAGAAAATATTAAAATTCTAGATCTTGAGGCTGGTTATCGATTTTTTTTTCAAATATACATATAACGTCTTGGTATTGATAAAATTGGAAAGATGCCAGAAAAATATCAAAGTTTCTAAAATTACAAAAAAATTCCATTCTTCACATTTGATGTATCATTACAATAATTACACAGGCCAACAAAAAAAATTTTTTGAAAACTTTGTTTACTTTAATAGCTAATTTTTATAGATTTTTGTGTGCTGAATCCAAATCTGGTCTTATTTTTTTGTATCACACATAGTTTTTGAGGAATTGACTTTTTTTATATAATTCAAAATATGTACGGTATATGATAAAATTAATGAAACACTATGTTAAATCACTATCATGGTTTTTATTTACAGTAGGTTACTTGAAATAATGATACAGTGTTGTAATGTAGTTTTCACTAGTCAGATGGAAGTGGTTTATACTTCCTTTCTCTTTTTTCTTTGAAGTTTCTTGTGTAGCTTTTTCAGCGATGAGTAGCTGGTTGAGC
>WOGO01006349.1:0-11807 GCA_015342085.1 Leptinotarsa defecta
GTTTGAGGTCTCAAATTCTATAGTAATACTGAGATGCGGTAAGTCTCCAACAGAGGGCGGACAGTTGTAAAATTTGTTTCGAAGTAAAGAAAAAATTTGCAGTAATAATTTTAAAAAGCAATTCAGTCTTGATGTTTTGATTTGAAGTTTCATTCAAAATATTAATTGGCTAAAAATATTTTTTTAATGAATAATTTTATTTTCCAAATCAATCTTTTGATTTGATACGTATGTCAAGCACTTTAATTCTAATTTTTCGATTTTTTAGGTGTACAATTTACGATAAAGTTTCCATTGTTGAACTCCATATTCTGGTTTGCTTTCAAATAATCGAATTAGATTTTAAAATGTATCTTTTCGTTTCGTTCACAAATTTTTCAGGTGCTGAATCACAGGTAATTGTTAATTTTTAAATATTTCATCTGTAGTCCAAATTCTGCTAAGACTCATAATTCTTAAAATGTTTTTTATTTTGATTTTCTTTTGAACATCCTATCAAGGAGGTCACATATAGCGGCATCTGCCCGCGAATAGCTCGAGCAATAATTGATAGTTACGTACAGCTCCATCTGCCCGCAAACAGATCAAGCAATAATTGATAGTTACGTGCAGCGCCATCTGCCCGCGAATAGGTCAAGCAATAATGCCGCTAATTCTATCAATACAGATCCCGAGCTTGAGAGTTACAAACATACATACAAACAAACATACATACATACAGGTGAAGCTAATATAAAGTGTGTGATAAGGATAACTTTGTGATGATCTTCCTATTGAAGATGATTACTTGGTGATCGAAACACGTGTCGAGGTGTTAAAATAACCGTTTGGTGTCGGAGAAAAACTCCAGTAATATTTATTGCTACAACAAAGGTTCCAAACAGTGCATCACAAAAACAATTCATTATCTATTATTAATAATATCAACTTCACCATCTTCATACAAAAATTTTGTGAATCTTCCAAAGAAAGAAAGGAAGCAATCGATTTCCACATTCAATTGCATGAAGATTAAAGAACTAGTAAGTCATAACTCTTCTTTTCCAAAAAGCGGTCACTCCTAAAAATATAACCCTTTTTTATCGAGTTGGGAGGGTTTAGATATTATTTCATAATTGTCACGTAAAAAAAGTGCATAAAAAGTGTTGATATTTCAGAATTCTCAGATAAGAAATTACTTCCTGGTCTGTAATTTTCTATTCGACAAAAGACATTAAAATCAGCTAACTCTGAGTACAAAATTTCGTTGAGATACGTATTTCTGATAAAAGCAACTAAAATAGGTTCACCATAATTCACCATCCCACTACTTCCTGTATGTACATAAAATATGAAATTACTGTTTCTATTCTTGTTACCCGGCGCGTAAACAAAAAATCGTAATTTTCAGTCGCGTGCTCTTAATGGGGTGAAAAAAACACCTAAAAAGCACCCCTTACAATAATAGCGGAGTAATTTAACTGAGGAAGCGTATTTTAAATATTAGCCAGAAAGGCACATATGACAACAGGCTGTTTTCAGCTTTGTGGAAACGGAAGCAGATCTCTCGACTCGCGCTCCGTTTTAGCCCATTTGTCTGTCACACAACCCCTCTCGATAAACATATTTATATGATCCCATTTCGGGTAAAAATCCACGTGCTCAGACATTAGGCATAGCCTTCTATTTATGACGACTGGTTAAATTACTTTGACATCAACAAAGCCTATGCGTCGCCCGAAATAGCTACGCATTTCTGGGTTCACTCGTTTTTCACTAAACGGGGGAATTTCAGGATATCGTTTAATCTCTGGAAGCTGGAATTCATCTCCTGTGATGCTACGAGAGTCGAAACAGAAGTTGGATAGTCTTCAAAAATACGTAACTGCTTGAAAAAGTTTGATTCAATAGGCTGTGTCTGAAAAACAATTATTCAATGACATTGTTGACATGCTCAAAAGACCAACCCTTCAAATCGTCCCTCTTCTCCTACATAATCAATTACTACAGCAGATACTTTCTTTCAGATTGAATGTACAATTAATTTATCACCTTACTGTCAAAAATGAACTTTGGGTATACAAAAAAAAGTGAGAGTCTTCCAAAGAAACGAATAAAGCATGGCGTCACGTAACGTTACGTTACATACATGACGTAACTTGGTTTGGAATCTTTTAATTTAACTTTTCATTTTTTGTTAATAATATTTTTTAATTTTCAGCTTTTATTATTATTTCAATTTTTTATTATTTGGTTGTAGCTTGTATGTTATTTCCTTGTAATTTCAGTTTTTGTTTAATAAAATTGTTATTTTCGGTTAATCTTTTATTTTATTCAGAGATTTCAAATCAATTTATATTATTTTAGACAATGGAAGTTCGAACTGATGAAATACGACCGTATATTGTTTAGCAAAATAACCATTGACATTTTTCGATTTCGGAGAGAGGGCCTGTAAAGTGAGTTCGAATTATATCAAAGAGGTTATGTACAGCGTCATCTGCCCGCGAGTAGATCCCCAGCTTGAGAGTTTCAAACAAACATACATACATACATACATACATACAGGTGAAGCCAATAAAAGCGTGTTAAAAACGATTACAAGGTGGATATTAGTGACTCAATTCTTTTTAAATGACAACAAAAACTGGATTTTGAGGCAGTCTATCCAATTTAAAAAAAGAAAATAAGCAATAGGTGTGTTTTACTATATAATAGCTTTTTCAGACGAGTTCGGTTAAAAGTGAACTAGCTTAAGAGTTATTGTATCGGAAAATCCGTGACGATGTTTGGTAAACTGATTAGTGAAAATCTCATCAAAGTGTTACTTTGTTATCACATATTTTCATCAAGTATTGACCAGTTGTGCGACACAGAGTTATCCCGATTACAGAATCAAAATCACTTTCTACTCCATTTTCAGTGCCTCCTTTAATTTCAAAGCAGGTAACTTCCAAATTTCAATTCAAATTCCTTTGCAAATATTGAAATGACTTCCACATTCAAAGAACTACTTGCGTTGTCTTTCATTCTTTCCGACAAAGTTCTACAGGTTTGACCGATATAAAGTTTTAGAAAATAGATAGTTGTCATAAAACAAATAATATCTGCTTACGCCTACGCTCGGTAGACTGTTGTAATGTTCCACGAAAAGTATAACGCCTCTCGTAGGTATATGTTCGAAAATCAATTAGTTGATTGCTGAATGCGACTTCAAAATACCGTATTCCAACATGAACATGGCGATTTAAAATCTTCGGGTCGATGATTTTTTGATAAACTTCTGTTCATGTACCTGTTACACATTTGAATATTCACTACCGGGGAATAACAATGTAAATGAACGATTCATAGTGGGTGTATCGAGTTTGCATGTACCGTATCGGGATAATTTTGCACGCGTTTGCCCTCAGCAGTGTTTCGTTCTTTACTTCGCCAGATGGACGTCAGGTTATTGTTTCTGAGGAATTTGGGTGCAGCCGAAGCCTGATTTCTTACTGATGATTAGGTAGAATTTTTGAATATGCTAATTGCCGTGTACAGCTCGAATACAGGGGCGTGACGCGAGGTGAAAATGGTTCAGATATTGTGCTATCCTAACTTTATAATTATCAACATTAACAAATCAAAATATAGGAATTGTTGTGTCTTCAATGAAATAGTTAGCAGAAGAGAAATACCCCTTTGAGGTATAAAAAGAGGGTTGTAGACAATATGGCTCCCTGGGGAACACCAGCGAGAGCATGTTCATAAAAATTTGGATTTATGTTGTATCTCTCCCCTACCTACTTGAAATTGACCCTTATGGTAAGTTTTTTCTTAATACCTTTTGACTAATAAAAGTAAAATGAAATCAAAACTGAAAAAATATGTGAACCAAAATTATAGCAAACCGAAAACACAAATAATAAGAAATACGAAATACAATAAATAACCATATTGTCTCTCCCTCACAATGAAATCAACTTTGTTTTTTTCCTCTTTCTACTCGCCACACAATATGTGAATAATCAGGTGATTTGCGATATTGATGACTTATTTATTTTGTTGAAATTCATCTTCAATTAGATATAGGAATAAAATACTTTGTCTAATTTCCACTTACTTGATGTATTAATATTAATACGACCAAGGTTTCGGTTTTTACACCATCATGTAATCCAGGTTGACGACCTCAACACAATCATTGCTTAGGTAGCTCAGCATGGACTCACAATTTCCAGTTTTAGTTAGTTCTTTTTTTTTCTTTTAGTTCTTCTTCTCACTCCCAATTTATCTACTTTCAATTGGGAATTTATATTGTTGATTATGCTTACCTGAATAAAATTTACTTACTTATACGCAAGTATAAATGTCATTTCTTACCCAAATAACATAAGTTTTGAGGCGGTTTTTCACAATTAACTCAAAAGGACGGTATATACTTTCCCGAAAAAATAATTCTTAGTGAATTGAAAATCAATGAAAAAACAAAAAGAATAAGTTGTTTTATGGTGTCTGCTGTCTGTAAATTCAATACAAACGGAATGATGAATAGCTTGTTGAAATCCTATTCATAAAACGCCATCATGTTTTGCAACAAAACCATTCCATAGACTAGGTCATTAAAATTAGTTAGACAAGTCAAGAACGACAGGCATCTAGATGCCTATGAGAGCTTAGAAATAAGTCTTGTAATTTACCCTAGAAGTTTGATCAGTTTTAAGAAGTCCATTTAAAAAAAAGACCTTGAAACGAAACTGGGTTGAAAAATTATTTCACAAAAATGACACTCTGGCAATCAATTACGAAATAGTCGTTGAAACAACATATTTCAATGATAAAATAATTATTCTTGCTATGAATTTAAGAAAAACTGTTTCTATTACAATTTCATTGAATTTTTACGTCAATAATGTACTGTTTTTTGGATTCAAATACTCTAAGTTCGATCAGGAATTGAAATTGAACTCCTTTCGAGTGAAGAAACTGATAACCCAGCATGTCAAAAGTAGGTATATTTTGTCTTTAGAATCAATAATAGTTACTTTTGCCATATATGGCATTGTTTCGAAACTTATAACTGATTAACGGAAAAACAGATTTTAAACAGATTTTTGATCTTGATAATGGATGACCTTTTTTCTGAGCCCAATAGAAACACAGATTTCTTACTGAAATGAGCGTCGAGAATAGTGTTCCAGTCCTGTTGTGTGGAAAAATATTTCATTGGGTTTATTATGAGCCAGAAATGCTGATTCTAACTCCAAAACTTGAACAGCCCAATATAATACCTACATCCGCATGCAATATCGAACGCAATGTAGGTATTCCGTGAATTCAATTTTATACAAAGCAATTCGTATTTAGGAGAAGCGGTCGACGACTTATTTCAACCGAATAAAACATCGAGCTCGCTATTGCAATCGATTGGCCTCGTATTTCTCTGTTGCGGCTTCGAAACGTTCAAAATAGATCGGGATCGAACTCCGGCAGGGTTATATTTTCTGTGCCAAGTTCTTTAACCCATATAGCGCTGGAAAATCATCAAATTGGAGTTGATTCACTTTTTTTTCGAATACGCCAACGTTAGATCGAATCTTTCCAAGGGATGTCCGTTGTAAGTTGTGGTATTAGCCAGGAAAGTAGATGTTTTCTGGCAGAATTGCTAGATTCCAGCAACATTTCGGTTGTGCGATGTAAATTATTGTTCATAAAAGCACAATTCTGATAACATATTTCCACAAATTAGATGTAGCAACTAAAAACTATCTTTTTTTGGCAAAAACCTAACTGTATAATAGTGGAACAAAGCCTAGAGGAGTACTTACCTGTTACTTGAATTTCGATCGAAGAATTCCTGATGTAGGTACTGATTTCCATAGAATTTTCATTCTAGGCCTAGGTAAATGAAAATTATGTTTCCAAAATCAGATGATGAACGACAGTACCTAGTATCGAATTTTCCGAATTTTCAACTTTTCAATGTAGGTATCTAGGCAGTTCACTAGGAGATTTTCACTATGGAAGGCTTTTATTAAACTGAGACACATTTTTCCATATAAAATAGGTTTTTGTTCAGGAATAAACACATTTTTTCGTTGTCATATTCTTGCTGTTAACAATTTCAATATTTTACCTTATTTGATAATAATGAAATTTGAACTCTGGTAAAACTGCAAGTTACACAGGAATATGTTTGAAATCTTCTTTTTCCGCACTTATTTACCCCCTTCTCTGCCTACGTCCCTGAGGGTCACACCGTATACTTTTCATATTAAATTGCCGCGAATATAATATCGTTATTCTTCCATTTCCGCGAAACTGGATAACACCGCCGATGTGAAGGGTTTCGATGTAATAAAGAAACTTGATATCGAAGCCCTTAATGCGATTGAAACTTCCTGCCGTACATAATATAAATGAAATATCATTATAATGTCGCTGTCTGACACTGAGAATGAAAACTGTCAAATGATTTGCCAGAGAAGCGTCTGCAGAGAGCAACCTCTAGGCTTGAATACATTGCACCTCATTATTCCGTACAGTACCTACACATCAGCACATTCACATTACCATATTTTCGAGAGCACAGATTTTACGAATAATTTCTTCAGAATTCAAAGCCCTTTTGTCACAGAACAAAATTGTGACTCTTCAGTGGATAACGCATTTTTTTTCTTTGAGGAAATAGTATATGATACTCGTCACTTATTATAAACTAGGTACCTAGTTTCATAATATACTATTATAAGACTGATTTTAGAATATTTGTCCATGAATTTCAATCTTCAACAACATTCGAATCAAATCATTAACATTCAAATCAAATTTTTTTAAAAGTTTTTTGTTTATGATTTGCAATTTTTGTAGCATTCAACAACATTCAAATACAAAATAAACATTTTTTGACATTTTTCAATAAAGTGTCATATTGACGAACCTTTTTTTTGATGCCAACATGAGTTTTGAAGTTCGTAATTCACATGAATAATTAACATCTCTTCGTTGTCAAATTATTGTACATCAGTAAACGATATTTTCACTCCACACAATAGAAAACTCATCATAGTCATTTCAATTGTTATTTTTCTGTAATAGTTTGACATTTGACAAAATTTTACAGTGAAATCCAGCTAGAATTTTGTTACAAACTAAATGAAATTCCAAAAATTACAAGTTTTTTCTACCCCATTAGTGTACCCATGTTACTGACATTGATTTATAGTCAACGTTCAGCTCTTTTAGATAGAAAAACCATAAAAGCAATCTATAATCAAAAACCAAGCCACAAATTAACCTTCAAATCGTATCCCCTTTCATCTATAATCATTTCGGTGTTTCAAAACACCTCCACTTCCCATAAAATCCCTTTGACTCGCGCTACATCGCTTTTACGAAAGAAACAAAACGTCTACGCAGGAAAAAGTGACAGCTCGTTACCTTCAGCGTCATTTTAATAAATTACATCGGATTCGAGTAAAACACGAATCGATATCAATTAATTCGACATGATAGTTTCGAAGTGCGTATCAAATTCAACCGGTTAGCAATAACGAGGCTTCTCGGCCTTCAATAAGTAATAAGTATAAGCACGAACAATCAATACCAGTCTAGAGTACGGCGCACCGATGTATCCACTTGTCTGAACAAAGAAGCATCGAATGTACTCCTCCGTTATGCGTTATGATATGGAATATGGGCGTATCAAGGGCGGAGATTAGAACGACGTTCAACAAGTGTGTTTTATTTATGAAATTAGACACCGCCCAGCTGTCATAACCGAGACCCTGGCTGGCTCTTGCCCGACACTTTATCATCTCCGCGCCTGCTCTCAGCTCCCTCCCCACCACTTTCATATTTCGCTTAATAATATCTCGACCTATGCCACTCGCTCCGCTCCCTCGCCCGACAGTTATTACACGCGATGTACTCGGCAGAGCAGACGTACCTGCTCTTGCGTTTCTTTTCTCAGTTGGCTCACGATAGTGTTTTGTTCGCAGATGGCCGTGGTTCCGACGCACCGCAGGACTTGCCGGAGGTGCTCATGTGTCAGCGGTGCCGAGAGCAGTTCACCGAGGCCCAGGACTACGTCGCGCACAAGGCAGAGTGCGACAAGAAGGCTATCAAGCACGGCGATCCCGCGCATTCCGACCCCGAGGAGATGGTTGTGTCAGAGGAAGACGACGACGAGGACGAAACAAGCGGTAAGAGCATAGAGCGCTTGCGTAAGCACCGTCAGGACGCCGCGAACAACAACAATAGCGATAATTCCGCGGACGAAAACGGACAGAGAATGGGATTTCCGTTTCCAGTTCCCGCCGCCCCTGGACACGTCACTCTGGAAGCGCTGCAGAACACCAAAGTCGCCGTGGCTCAGTTCGCGGCTACCGCCATGGCCAACAACACCGACAACGAGGTTGCTTTACAAGAACTTGCAGTGCTGCAGTCTACTCTCTTCACCCTGCAACACCAGCAAGTGTTGCAGCTGCAACTCATCAATCAGCTTCAGCACCAGCTACAAATAGACAGAACGAAAGAGGACGAGGAAGTTTGTCCCAACTCGCCGCCTCCATCGGAGAACGAGGCGGAAATCACTCCAGTGGAATCTTCTCCTGTAGCCCAGGTCACTCAAGAATCTCGGGAACCCACTCCAGTGCCGTTACCACCCCCGGCAATTCAGCCCATCGCGCCACCAGTAGCAGAACCTGAAGTCTCCGTGAACCAGTGTCTACCTCCGCAGATACCGCCCCCAATGTGCTCCATATCCTCCTCGTTAGCGTCGACTATAATCACGCACAACGACGAGCAACTCTGCGAAGAACCCAATACCCTGGAAATGCTCCAGAAACGGGCCCAAGAAGTATTGGACAATGCCAGCCAGGGCTTGCTGGCAACTAATTTGGCAGACGAGCTTGCGTTTAGGAAAAGCAAAGGCTCCATGTCGCCTTACGACTCCAAAGGGCGCAACGAGCCATTTTTCAAACACCGCTGCAGGTACTGCGGGAAAGTCTTTGGGTCAGACTCTGCGCTGCAAATACATATCCGTTCTCACACCGGGGAGCGCCCCTACAAGTGCAACGTCTGTGGTAGCCGGTTCACCACGAAGGGAAACCTCAAGGTGCATTTTCAAAGACATAGCCAGAAATTCCCGCATATCAAAATGAATCCCAACCCGGTGCCAGAGCATTTAGATAAGTATCATCCCCCGTTGCTGGCACAGCTCGGACAGCAGTCATCCCTGTCGCCAGTAGGGCCTCAGCATGGACCTCATCTAGGGTTTCCGGGAGGGCATCCTTTTCCGCCATCGCCTCTACCGCTGTTCAGACCTGCAGGTCCGCCTCCACCAGAATTAATCAACAGCAGGCTTCAAGCGTCACCGCATAGGCTGCTGGACCCTACGTCTAGACTATTCCCTGCACACCATCCTCTGTTCCTCAAGCGGGAGGAGCAGGAAATCCCAGCGGATCTGAGCAAACCACAAAGATCTCCAACACCTGTTGAAGACAAGAGCCAACTGGAGCAAGAAGTTGGCGAGAAGAGAGAAAGGCTCGACTCCACTGGAGAGCAAGCAGCTGCGATAAATACTCCCCAGTTGACGCCAAAGCAGGAGCCTATTTTGACTGACAACGAGACTGAGATCGAGCAGGAGAGGTATCCCTCGCCGATACCCTACGACGACTGCAGCAACAGTAGCAAGTACAGCAACGAGGACCTCTCGGAGCACAGAAGCCCAGTTGAAGAGGCCGGCGAAAACATGCAGGATGAGCCCGAGAACCTGTCGAACAGAAGTAAC
This sequence comes from Leptinotarsa defecta, assembly GCA_015342085.1. Classification (NCBI taxonomy): domain Eukaryota; kingdom Metazoa; phylum Arthropoda; class Insecta; order Coleoptera; family Chrysomelidae; genus Leptinotarsa; species Leptinotarsa defecta. The sequence continues at coordinate 9,755 of WOGO01006349.1, forward strand.
TCCATGACAGTTCCTTTGAGTATATCGACAGGACAGAGACTGCCGGCCAATTTTTCCTTCGCTAACGCTTCGTCGCCTCCAAGCAGCACATCCTCTGGCAGCCTAGGACCCTTCCCCAGCACTCATTTGCCAGACATCACGAAAGATCCTTCGATATACACTAATCTTTTGCCGAGACCTGGAAGCAACGACAACTCCTGGGAGAGCCTCATCGAAGTCACCAAAACCTCCGAGACTAGCAAACTGCAGCAGCTAGTGGACAATATAGAGCACAAGCTGTCGGACCCGAACCAGTGCGTGATTTGTCATCGAGTGCTTTCTTGCAAGAGCGCGTTGCAAATGCACTATAGAACCCATACCGGGGAGCGACCGTTCAAGTGTAAGATTTGTGGGAGAGCTTTTACGACAAAAGGGAATCTAAAAACGCACATGGGCGTGCACAGGGCGAAGCCACCAATGAGAGTCCTCCACCAATGCCCAGTGTGTCACAAGAAGTTCACAAACGCTTTGGTGCTTCAGCAACACATTCGCCTACATACGGGCGAACCCACTGATCTCACTCCAGAACAAATCCAAGCAGCGGAAATCAAGGACTTTCCTTCTCCAGGTGGATTTCCGAGTCTGTCCAATTCCATGCATCCGTTTCTCGGTCAGGGATTCTCCGTTCCCGGCCTTTCGCCTTTGGGGCACTCCGGCATGAACATGAACAGGGATATCAAGTCTGAGCACGGTAGTATGGAAGATGACGATGATGACGACGATGATATGATGTCAACGTCGGAACACCAGAATATGCCCCCTTTCTCTAGCTCTCCTCCAGAGATGCACAGCAGGTCTATGCCTCCAGTGAGCACAATGGCGTCCCAGTTTGGCATGGGTGGCTTGAGCTGCTCCGCTGAAGATCTTTGTTCCAACAGGACGACTCCTCCTCCTATGCAGAACGGGGAGAAGTCGCCTAGTCAGTCAGGGGTCACTAGCCCTGGAAGTTCGGAGTTGCGACCATCACCAAATCAGACACCAGTCCAGGTAAGAATTTTCTCTAATCTTCCATTCCTCCAGCACTTTATAAGTTATATTTTTGTTCCGTTAAACCTTGGGTCTAGTTCAGATAGTTTTCATTCGTTAGTTGGAAAAAACATACAGCAGTCTTCAAAGTTTTGCCACGCGTTAAAACGTCTAATGAATCCCCAACTTCTTTGTCTGATTGTCAACTCTTGAGATAGTTTGTAGATTTGTATGTTCTTGAAAACATATTCTTATGATTTTTGCTTTCTAAAACATTTAGTTATGTGAAACTGAGTTTAAAAAGTTACTGATTTTAGAAAGTTACTTGAATATACATATACATGAAAGCAATAATCAATTTCCATAGTTTCAAAGCTTTGTAATTCCCACGTTAAATCTAAGTAAAAAGTTGGTGTATCCAGATACTCTGGATGCATCTCTCAATTTTATACTTTTTACGAGCTGCTTATTATTAAAAAATATTATTTCATTCTATATCTGTACTATAATTTCTTGTTTTCATTTGTAACAGTTTCTTGCGAATCATTTTACTTCGTGTCTGCTGTACTAAGAATCTTATTTTCACACTAATTCCCCAGCATCATTTTTCACTCATAAATGTTCACTGTTCCTGTCCTCCGTTTTTTGAGCCCATCAGTTGGTTCTTTTTGATGTTGTAAAGGGTACTACTAATATTGATACTGATTTCACACCAACAGTTTTTCAGACCTTGTTTTAGAATCCTTACCATTTGTTATTTTTGCACTATCTCTAAAATATAGTGAACAAGTTGTAGTAAGATTTTATGTTTCCTGCGATTTTCAAATTGATTTATTTAGGATGTTTGGATTTTCATCACATCCGTCAATTTCCATTGTAAAATACCTAACCATTGCGAAAAGCATCAGGATTTTTGATTTTCAGTTGGAAGAAAAGAGTCTATTGAAGTTCACTTTCTGCAGAAATACTGTAGTACAAAGACTAAAAATACCTTTGAGGCAATGAATATTGAAGAATTTCAAAACATGTATTTTTGTGGCCATAACAT